>CM031680.1:23317633-23391152 GCA_006182925.3 Reinhardtius hippoglossoides | reverse complement strand
AAAATCTATCCCGGGTTTTTCCCGACAAAAAAAAAAGCTCGGGGGCTTTATAAAGAAACCGGGGAAGCCCGCTTTGTTTTAGGGGCCTTTTTGGCCATATTCAATTTTTTTTAATTGATGATTGTCGCAGGGTTTTTATCAGATAACTTTCCAATTTAGATGAGTGTGGGCCCGTCAGTGCTACAACGTAGCCTAGTTAGGGCCCGAGCACCGAACGGTGGGAGGCCCTATTGAATTGAATCGGTTTTTATATATTATTATTATTATTATTATTTCCCTTTGGGGGGCTTTTTCAGGGCCTAGACATGCTCAAAAGGTTACGAAACTTAGCAGGGAAATTCAAGACCTACGGATATTTTTGTATTCTGGAGTAATTTCAAATGGGCGTGGCAAAATGGCTCAACAGCGCCCCCTGGAACGCAGCCCCTAGGTTTCTCTTTGTCCGATCTTCACAAAAATCGTATCCCAGGTGTATCGTGACCAGACAAACAAAAAAGTCTCAAGGGGCATTACGAAAAACGCAACAGGAAGCCCGCCATTTTGGCTTTAGTGGCCATTTTGGCCATATTCAACATTTTTACTTTGATGTACTTGTCGCAGGGCTTTTATCAGATCAACTTCCAATTTAGATGAGTGTCATCACAACAAGACGGAGATTAAAAATAGCGCAAAGATCGATTTTTCGTCACACCGTGTGACCGTGGCGTGGCGTCAAAGTTTGATTACACGCCATCAAAACACGAGGTTCTGTATCTCGGACATACATGGTCCAATCGAGTCCAAACTAGACATGTAAGACAAGTGTCCCGGCCTGATGACATCTACACAGAAATCATGACTTAAAATCACAGCGCCCCCTGGTGGCAACAGGAAATGTCTTGTTTTTGGAACGTCTTACATTTGGATGTCTTCCTCCTCACCCACTGCCCAAAGCCATGTCAAACCTGTGTCAAATGGGTCTCAAGACATTGATAATGAAGGCATAAAATTACTGTGACTTTTCGTCAAACGCCATAATAGTGGCGTGGCGTCAAAGTTCATCAACTCGCCATGACACACGAAATTACTATAACTTCGGTGTTGGAGGTTCAACCTCCCTCAAACTACATTTGTGTATCAACAGCCCCCCCCTGCAGACATTCATATGGTTTTAAGGAATGGGCGTGGCAAAATAACTGACTAGCGCCCCCTACGGTGCAGCCCCGGTACTACGATTGGCCGACATCTACAAAAATCGATGGGGACATGTGTCTTTTTATAAAAAACAAATAAGTCTCTTGGATAGATATGCTCGACCAAACAGGAAGCCCGCCATTTTGACTTTAGCGGCCATTTTGGCCATATTCCACACTTTTACTTTGATGTACTTGTCCCAGGGCTTTTATCTGATCAACTTCAAATTGTGATGAGTGTCATCACAACAAGATGGAGATAAAAAATAGCGCAAAGATCGTTTTTTCGTCACACGGTGTGACCGTGGCGTGGCTTCAAAGTTTGATTACACGCCATCAAAACACGAGGTTCTGTATCTCAGTCATACACGGTCCAATCGAGTCCAAACTAGACATGTAAGACAAGTGGCCCGGCCTGATGACATCTACACAGATATCATGACTTAAAATCACAGCGCCCCCTGGTGGCTACAGGAAGTGACATGTTTTATACTTTGATGAACTGCTCCTGGCTGCTTTACAATATACAGCTCGAAAGAGCTCAGTCAAGTCATTGGACCATGGTCATAATTTTGACATTTCCTCAAACCGTGTAAACATTGAGGTGCGGCGAAGGATCATCCTTCGCCAAAGGACACGATGTTGTCATAACTCCAGTGTGCATTGTCCTATCACTACCAAACTTCTGTCCCATGATCAGAGACCAAGCCCGAACAGCTCCATGTGTCAATATTTCTTCAGTGTCATAGCGCCACCTACTGATTCGCCATGAAACAGGAAGTACTTTGTAAATCACTCTGCATTATCCAACCGGCTCCGAACTGCTGACCTACGATCACAATCCTGACCGGAACACATCGATATATTAATATTAGTTCAGGGTCATAGCGCCACCTACTGATCAGTGTGAAAATTAAGTTGTTGTAACAATGTCCAATTGACATAAAATTGCTCAAGCTACATCAGAGCCCCTACTTGAACAGATATATTAGTCCGCAGGTAATAATAGTGATTGCGCCACCTACTGGCAACAGGAAGTAAGCTTTGTTTTACAACTATCATTCGATTTACATAAAATGTTCACAGTGTGATGTGCAATTGATAGCGTGGACCGTAATGGGCAATTAGCAGGCAAGGATCGACATCGCGTGACGGACGCAGGAAGTGAAGCGTTTGTCCTTGCCGCAGTGCGCAAGACGCGTGCAACGCGGGGACGTGCGCTTGGTCATTGATCGCTCTCTCCACCGACCGCAACAGGCTTCAACGTGCGTGTGCTCGGGCCCGTCAGTGCTACAACGTAGCCCTAGTTAGGGCCCGAGCACCGAATGGTGAGAGGCCCTATTGAAATTGAAAGGATTATTCTTATTATTATTAGGGCCCGAGCACCGAACGGTGGGAGGCCCTATTGAAATTGAATCGGTTTTTTATTATTATTATTATTATTATTATTTCCCTTTGGGGGGCTTTTTCAGGGCCTAGACATGCTCAAAAGGTTACGAAACTTAGCAGGGAAATTGAAGACCTACGGATATTTTTGTATTCTGGAGTAATTTCAAATGGGCGTGGCAAAATGGCTCAACAGCGCCCCCTGGAACGCAGCCCCTAGGTTTCTCTTTGTCCGATCTTCACAAAAATCGTATCCCAGGTGTATCGTGACCAGACAAACAAAAAAGTCTCAAGGGGCATTATGAAAAACGCAACAGGAAGTCCGCCATTTTGGCTTTAGTGGCCATTTTGGCCATATTCAACATTTTTACTTTGATGTACTTGTCGCAGGGCTTTTATCAGATCAACTTCCAATTTAGATGAGTGTCATCACAACAAGACGGAGATTAAAAATAGCGCAAAGATCGATTTTTCGTCACACCGTGTGACCGTGGCGTGGCGTCAAAGTTTGATTACACGCCATCAAAACACGAGGTTCTGTATCTCGGACATACATGGTCCAATCGAGTCCAAACTAGACATGTAAGACAAGTGTCCCGGCCTGATGACATCTACACAGAAATCATGACTTAAAATCACAGCGCCCCCTGGTGGCAACAGGAAATGTCTTGTTTTTGGAACGTCTTACATTTGGATGTCTTCCTCCTCACCCACTGCCTGCAGCCATGTCAAACCTGTGTCAGATGGGTCTCAAGACATTGATAATGAAGGCATAAAATTACTGTGACTTTTCGTCAAACGCCATAATAGTGGCGTGGCGTCAAAGTTCATCAACTCGCCATGACACACGAAATAACTATAACTTCGGTGTTGGAGGTTCAATCTCCCTCAAACTACATTTGTGTATCAAAAGCCCCCCCCTGCAGACATTCAGATGGTTTTAAGGAATGGGCGTGGCAAAATAACTGACTAGCGCCCCCTACAGTGCAGCCCCGGCACTACGATTGGTCGACCTGTACAAAAATCGATAGGGACATGTGTCTCTTCATAACAAACAAATAAGTCTCTTGGATAGATATGCTCCACCAAACAGGAAGCCCGCCATTTTGACTTTAGCGGCCATTTTGGCCATATTCCACACTTTTACTTTGATGTACTTGTCCCAGGGCTTTTATCTGATCAACTTCAAATTGTGATGAGTGTCATCACAACAAGATGGAGATAAAAAAATAGCGCAAAGATCGTTTTTTCGTCACACGGTGTGACCGTGGCGTGGCTTCAAAGTTTGATTACACGCCATCAAAACACGAGGTTCTGTATCTCAGTCATACACGGTCCAATCGAGTCCAAACTAGACATGTAAGACAAGTGGCCCGGCCTGATGACATCTACACAGATATCATGACTTAAAATCACAGCGCCCCCTGGTGGCTACAGGAAGTGACATGTTTTATACTTTGATGAACTGCTCCTGGCTGCTTTACAATATACAGCTCGAAAGAGCTCAGTCAAGTCATTGGACCATGGTCATAATTTTGACATTTCCTCAAACCGTGTAAACATTGAGGTGCGGCGAAGGATCATCCTTCGCCAAAGGACACGATGTTGTCATAACTCCAGTGTGCATTGTCCTATCACTACCAAACTTCTGTCCCATGATCAGAGACCAAGCCCGAACAGCTCCATGTGTCAATATTTCTTCAGTGTCATAGCGCCACCTACTGATTCGCCATGAAACAGGAAGTACTTTGTAAATCCACTCTGCATTATCCAACCGGCTCCGAACTGCTGACCTACGATCACAATCCTGACCGGAACACATCGATATATTAATATTAGTTCAGGGTCATAGCGCCACCTACTGATCAGTGTGAAAATTAAGTTGTTGTAACAATGTCCAATTGACATAAAATTGCTCAAGCTACATCAGAGCCCCTACTTGAACAGATATATTAGTCCGCAGGTAATAATAGTGATTGCGCCACCTACTGGCAACAGGAAGTAAGCTTTGTTTTACAACTATCATTCGATTTACATAAAATGTTCACAGTGTGATGTGCAATTGATAGCGTGGACCGTAATGGGCAATTAGCAGGCAAGGATCGACATCGCGTGACGGACGCAGGAAGTGAAGCGTTTGTCCTTGCCGCAGTGCGCAAGACGCGTGCAACGCGGGGACGTGCGCTTGGTCATTGATCGCTCTCTCCACCGACCGCAACAGGCTTCAACGTGCGTGTGCTCGGGCCCGTCAGTGCTACAACGTAGCCCTAGTTAGGGCCCGAGCACCGAATGGTGAGAGGCCCTATTGAAATTGAAAGGATTATTCTTATTATTATTATTGTCGTCGTGCGGAATTGGCTTTTTGATGGCTTTAACATTCTCAAAAATATTCCAAAGTTTACAGTAAATTAGAAAGTGGTGAAAATGTACGTATTCTGGAGTAATTTAAAATGGGCGTGGCAAAATGGCTCAACAGCGCCCCCTGGAACGCAGGCCCTAGGTTTCCCTTCGACCGATCTTCACAAAAATCGTAGCCCAGGTGTATCGTGACCAGTCATGAAAAAAAGTCTCAAGGGGCATTATGAAAAACGCAACAGGAAGTCCGCCATTTTGGATTTAGTGGCCATTTTGGCCATATTCTATATTTTTACTTTGATGTACTTGTCCCAGGGCTTTTATCAGATCAACTTAAAATTCAGATGAATGTCATCACAACAAGATGGAGATAAAAAATAGCGTAAAGATCGATTTTTCGTCACACGGTGTGACCGTGGCGTGGCGTCAAAGTTTGATGACACGCCATCAAAACACGAGGTTCTGTATCTCGGACATACATGGTCCAATCGAGTCCAAACTAGACATGTAAAACAAGAGTCCCGGCCTGATGACCTCTATACAGAAATCATGACTTAAAATCACAGCGCCCCCTGGTGGCAACAGGAAATGTCCTGTTTTTGGAACGTCTTACATTTGGATGTATTCCTCCTCACCCACTGCCCGCAGCCATGTCAAACCTGTGTCAAATGGGTCCCAAGACATTGATAATGAAGGCATAAAATTACTGTGACTTTTTGTCAAACGCCATAATAGTGGCGTGGCGTCAAAGTTCATCAACTCGCCTTGACACACGAAATTACTATAACTTCGGTGTTGGAGGTTCAACCTTCCTCAAACTACATTTGTGTATCAACAGCCCCCCCCGAAGATATTCATATGGTTTTAAGGAATGGGTGTGGCAAATCAACTGACTAGCGCCCCCTACAGTGCAGCCCCGGCACTACGATTGGCCGACATATACAAAAATCGATGGGGACATGTGTCTTTTAATAACAAAAAAATAAGTCTCTTGGATAGATATGCTCGACCAAACAGGAAGCCCGCCATTTTGACTTTAGTGGCCATTTTGGCCATATTCCACATTTTTACTTTGAAGTACTTGTCCCAGGGCTTTAATCAGATCAACTTCAAATTGAGATGAGTGTCATCACAACAAGACGGAGATACAAAATAGCGCAAAGATCGTTTTTTCGTCACACGGTGTGACCGTGGCGTGGCATAGAATTTTGATGACACGCCATCAAAACACGAGGTTCTGTATCTCGGACATACATGGTCCAATCGAGTCCAAACTAGACATGTAAGTCAAGTGTCCCGTCCTGATGACACCTACACAGAAATCATGACTTAAAATCACAGCGCCCCCTGGTGGCTACAGGAAGTGAATTATTTTATTCTTTGATGAACTGCTCCTGGCTGCTTTAAAATATACAGCTCAAAAGAGCTCAGTCAAGTCATTGGACCATGGTCAGAATTGACATTTCCTCAAACCGTGTAAACATTGAGGTGCGGCGAAGGATCATCCTTCGCCAAAGGACACAATGTTGTCATAACTCCAGTGTGCATTGTCCTATCACTACCAAACTTTTGTCTCATGATCAGAGGCCAAGTCCGAACAGCTCCATGTGTCAATATTTCCCCAGTGTCATAGCGCCACCTACTGATTTGCCATGAAACAGGAAGTACTTTGTAAATACACTCTGCATTATCCAACCGGCTCCAAACTGCTGACCTATGATCACAATCCTGACCTGAGCACATCCATATATTAGTATTAGTTCAGGGTCATAGCGCCACCTACTGATCAGTGTGAAAATGAAGTTGTTGTAACATTGTCCAATTGACACAAAATTGCTCATGCTACATCAGAGCCCTTACTTGAACAGATATATTAGTGTTTATGTAATAATAGTGATTGCGCCACCTACTGGCAACAGGAAGTAAGCTTTGTTTTACAACTATCATTCGATTTGCATAACATTTTCACAGTGTGATGTGCTATTGATAGCGTGGACCGTAATGAACAATTAGCAGGCAAGGATCGACATCGTTTGACGGACGCAGGAAGTGAAGCGTTTGTCCTTGCCGCAGTGCGCAGAACGCGTGCAACGCAGAGACGTGCGCTTGGTCATTGATCGCTCTCTCCACCGACCGCAACAGGCTTCAACGTGCGTGTGCTCGGGCCCGTCAGTGCTACAACGTAGCCCTAGTTATTATTGTGATCTAAATGAATTGGCTTTTTGAGGGCTTTAACATGCTCAAAAGGTTGCGAAACTTTGCAGAAAATTAGAAAGTGGTGAAAATTTACGTATTCTGGAGTAATTGGAAATAGGCGTGGCAAAATGGCTCAACAGCGCCCCCTGGAACGCAGCCCCTAGGTTTCCCTTCGACCGATCTTCACAAAAATCGTAGCCCAGGTGTATCGTGACCAGTCATGAAAAAAAGTCTCAAGGGGCATTATGAAAAACGCAACAGGAAGTCCGCCATTTTGGATTTAGTGGCCATTTTGGCCATATTCAACATTTTTACTTTGATGTACTTTTCGCAGGGCTTTCATCAGATCAACTTAAAATTCAGATGAGTGTCATCACAACAAGACGGAGATAAAAAATAGCGTAAAGATCGATTTTTCGTCACACGGTGTGACCGTGACGTGGCGTCAAAGTTTTATTACACGCCATCAAAACACGAGATTCTGTATCTCGGACATACGTGGTCCAATCGATTCCAAACTAGACATGTAAGACAAGAGTCCCGGCCTGATGACCTCTACACAGAAATCATGACTTAAAATCACAGCGCCCCCTGGTGGCTACAGGAAGTGACATGTTTTATACTTTGATGCACTGCTCCTGGCTACATTACAATATACAGCTCAACAGAACTCAGTCAAGTCATTGGACCATGGTCAGAATTGTGACATTTCCTCAAACCGTGTAAACATTGAGGTGCGGCGAAGGATCATCCTTCGCCAAAGGACACGATGTTGTCATAACTCCACTGTGCATTGTCCTATCACTGCCAAACTTCTGTTTCATGATCAGAGACCAAGCTCAAACAGCTCCATGTGTCAATATTTCCTCAGTGTCATAGTGCCACCTACTGATTCGCCATGAAACAGGAAGTACTTTGTAAATCCACTCTGCATTATCCAACCGGCTCCAAACTGCTGACCTATGATCACAATCCTGACCTGAGCACATCCATATTAGTATTAGTTCAGGGTCATAGCGCCACCTACTGATCAGTGTGAAAATTAAGTTGTTGTAACATTGTCCAATTGACACAAAATTGCTCACGCTACATCAGAGCCCCTACTTGAACAGATATATTCGTCCGTACGTAATAATAGTGATGGCGCACCTACTGGCAACAGGAAGTAAGCTTTGTTTTACAAATATCATTCGATTTACATGAAATGTTCACAGTGTGATGTGCTATTGATGGCATGGACCGTAATGAGCAATTAGCAGGAGAGGATCGACATCGCTCGACGGACGCAGAAAGTGAAGCGTTTGTTCTTGCCGCAGTGCGCAAAACGCGTGCAACGCGGAGACGTGCGCTTGGTCATTGATCGCTCTCTCCACCGACCGCAACAGGCTTCAACGTGCGTGTGCTCGGGCCCGTCAGTGCTACAACGTAGCCCTAGTTATTATTGTGATCCAAATGAATTGGCTTTTTGAGGGCTTTAACATGCTCAAAAGGTTGCGAATCTTTGCAGAAAATTAGAAAGTGGTGAAAATTTACGTATTCTGGAGTAATTGGAAATAGGCGTGGCAAAATGGCTCAACAGCGCCCCCTGGAACGCAGCCCCTAGGTTTCCCTTCGACCGATCTTCACAAAAATCGTAGCCCAGGTGTATCGTGACCAGTCATGAAAAAAAGTCTCAAGGGGCATTATGAAAAACGCAACAGGAAGTCCGCCATTTTGGATTTAGTGGCCATTTTGGCCATATTCAACATTTTTACTTTGATGTACTTGTCCCAGGGCTTTTATCAGATCAACTTCAAATTCAGATGAGTGTCATCACAACAGGACGGAGATAAAAAATAGCGTAAAGATCGATTTTTCGTCACACCGTATGACCGTGGCGTGGCGTCAAAGTTTGATTACACGCCATCAAAACACGAGGTTCTGTATCTCGGACATACATGGTCCAATCGACTCCAAACTCGACATGTAAGACAAGAGTCCCGGCCTGATGACCTCTACACAGAAATCATGACTTAAAATCACAGCGCCCCCTGGTGGCAACAGGAAATGTCTTGTTTTTGGAACGTCTTACATTTGGATGTATTCCTCCTCACCCACTGCCCGCAGCAATGTCAAACCTGTGTCAAATGGGTCTCAAGACATTGATAATAAAGGCATAAAATTACTGTGACTTTTCGCCAAACGCCATAATAGTGGCGTGGGGTCAAAGTTCATCAACTCGCCGTGACACACGAAATTACTATAACTTCGGTGTTGAGGTTCAACCTCCTCAAACTACATTTGTATATCAACAGCCCCACCCCGAAGATATTCATATGGTTTTAAGGAATGGGCGTGGCAAAATAACTGACTAGCGCCCCCTACAGTGCAGCCTCGGCACTACGATTGGCCGACATCTACAAAAATCGATGGGGACATGTGTCTTTTCATAACAAACAAATAAGTCTCTTGGATAGATATGCTCGACCAAACAGGAAGCCCGCCATTTTGGTTTTAGTGGCCATTTTGGCCATATTCCACATTTTTACTTGGCAGTACTTGTCCCAGGGCTTTTATCTGATCAACTTCAATTGAGATGAGTGTCATCACAACAAGACGGAGATAAAAAATAGCGCAAAGATCGATTTTTCGTCACACCGTGTGACCGTGGCGTGGCGTCAAAGTTTGATTACACGCCATCAAAACACGAGGTTCTGTATCTCAGACAAACAGGTCCAATCGAGTCCAAACTAGACATGTAGACAAGAGTCTCGGCCTGATGACATCTACACAGAAATCATGACTTAAAATCACAGCGCCCCCTGGTGGCTACAGGAAGTGACATGTTTTATACTTTGATGAACTGCTCCTGGCTGCTTTACAATATACACTTCAAAAGAGCTCAGTCAAGTCAATGGACCATGGTCAGAATTGTGACATTTCCTCAAACCGTGTAAACATTGAGGTGCGGCGAAGGATCATCCTTCGCCAAAGGACACAATGTTGTCATAACTCCAGTGTGCATTGTCCTATCACTGCCAAACTTATGTCTCATGATCAGAGTCAAAGCCTGAAGAGCTCTATTTGTCAATATTTCCTCAGTGTCATAGCGCTACCTACTGATTCGCCTTGAAACAGGAAGTACTTTGTAAATCTACTCTGCATTATCCAACTGGCTCCGAACTACTAACCTATGATCACATTCCTGACCTGAACAGCTCCATATATTAATATTAGTTCAGGGTCATAGCGCCACCTACTGATCAGTGTGATAATTAAGTTGTTGTAACATTGTCCAATTGACACAAAATTGCTCACGCTACATCAGAGCCCCTACTTGAACAGATCTATTAGTCTGTAGGTAATAATAAAGATGGCGCCACCTACTGGCAACAGGAAGTAAGTTTTGTTTTACAACTATCATTCGATTTACATAAAATGTTCACAGTGTGATGTGCAATTGATAGCGTGGACCGTAATGAGCAATTAACAGGCAAGGATCGACATCGCTCGACGGACGCAAGAAGTGAAGCGTTTGCCTTGCCGCAGTGCGCAAAACGCATGCAACACGGAGACGTGCGCTTGGTCATTGATCGCTCTCTCCACCGACCGCAACAGGCTTCAACGTGCATGTGCTCTGGCCCGTCAGTGCTACAACGTAGCCCTAGTTATGACAGCGTTCACAGTACAGTATATTAAAAGTACTCTTGGAAATAGCAGAATTTAAATTTATGATGTGTTATTGTGCATGGTCCTTGGTAAAATAATAAATACAATGTTTCAATATTTCATACCAAGCCCAAGTGTGTGCCTTGGCTCAAGAGAAATTGATTTGCATTTGTTGAAGAGTGAGGAGAGGAAGTTTAGGTTGTATTGAGACGTAAACACTGCTGTTCGAGTTAGAAGATGCTCTGCTTATTAATGGCCTACCTTGCTTATTGTGCAATATTTCACAACAATCACAAGCCATTTTCTCTCAGCAAATACTTTGTGCAACATGCCAATTTGAGTATTGAACTAACCACATGAGTTTGATGAGGGGGACTTGCTAGTTTGGGCAATAATGTTGCCATCTTCATCCCGTTGTCTCCATCGAAAAGGTTCAGCAGGTTTTGATTTTCTCTTTTTCTTCACCTAAGAAGGACCAAAAATCGAAGTAAAGAAAATAACTACTTCCACTAATTACTTCCACCAGTACTCGTGGAGTACTCTCTCTGGAGTCGCTCTTCTGGCTTTTGTTAGTTTTAGGTTGTAAATAACATCAGAAGTTAGTGTACATGTTATATAATGTTGTTTTAATGATTTCATGTTAGTTTGTTGTGTTGCCAATAACTGTATTTGTGTAAACCTGCATGTGATGAAGAGGTGTGTCTGCTGCGTAGCGGTGTTGCCCGTGTACTGTTAGCATGCTGGTGAACATTGTGTTTGTTAGCTGGAAGCTAAGTAACGCTATGCATATTGTACAGGCGATGAGCATGCAGCAACTTCATGACAGACACTGTTTGTTTCCACAACTGCAGGTATGTGAGTTTATATATGTCTTGTTGTATTATTTTCTTAATATCCAACACGTATGTTAGATTGTTTAATTTATGTAAAGTGTATTTTATTTACTTTATTTAATTGTATTTATGTTAATTTTTAATTTAGTGTTTTTGTGATGATTAATGTACATGTTCATTGAGTGGTGTCCTCTGTGTCCTGGACTCCCTTGGGAAGGTGATGAGCACGCAGCAACTTCATGACAGACACTGTTTTGTTTCCACAACTGCAGATGCTGGCGGTCAGTGTGGAGAAAAGAGTCTGAAGGTTCCAGTTATCTGTTTAGCTGTTGCTGGATGGACAATAACAATATTTGGAAAGACATTGTATTTGAAGTGTGTCTTAAAAAGTTTCACAATTCCAACTACTTTTACTGATGTTAATACATTTGACCATATAATCTGAAAAGAGTGGCGCAGATTATAAAATTGAGGGCACGGTTTGTTACATTACATTACATTACATTACATTACATCAAAACTAACAATTTAGTAGCACTTAAAATGGCACTTACTTATAGCACTTTGTAGTTTTGCTTTTTTTTTGAAGAAATTGTATTTTCTCTATTCTTGTTGTGCTGGGTTTGTACCCTCATGGTTGAATGCACTTATTGTAAGTCGCTTTGGATAAAAGCGTCAGCTAAATGAAATGTAATGTAATGTAATAAAATTGAGGGCACGGTTTGTTAAATTGAGGGAGCAGATTGCTTGTGTTTGATTACTGTTGTCCCTTTCATGTTGTATGGCGTGTTTATTAGAAGTCTCTATGATCATGATTTAGGGATTATTTACCAAAAAAAATCCACAATTTGTCACAAAATTTAATGATGGCCAAAACTCCAAGGGTCTTCCCCAAACTCTTGCCCCAAAGTTATAGTAATTATACTGTTGTGTGATATCATTGTGTGCTAGGGCAGAAAGATGTCCTTTCATTTCAACTTTGGACTCTATAAACCAAACCAGGACAAACGGTCCAATAGTCTTTTTAATTTAGAAAGGTTCCTTACTGAGCGAAACCATCAAATGTTTCTGTGGCAGCTAAAATAAGAGCTGCTCAAATTCTCTAAATGACAAGGAAAGGGGCTTTAACATCTCCTATCTTATCTCCTTTAGCAAAAGAAACACTGGACCATCCTTTATGAAGCAAAGGAGAAAAAGCTGTTCCCACAATTCATTGCAGGAGCAACATTTAATATGGCACAACATTGTAGCTGCACTTGGGCAGACCCATATTAATTAAGAAAAGAACAAAAACACAACACCTTTTTATTCTCGTGACACGATTCCAAACCTATGTAAATCTTCCCTCCCTTTTCCTTCTGTATGAACTGAAAACATCTTTTCTCAGGAGGGGGATCCTGTTTGGGACACTTGAATCTTGAATTGTAGGTGTAGGCTACAGCACAATTTGTCACCGTATGTTTCTCCAGTTATATATAAAGTTGTTTTTTAGATAACCTTGTGCATGCAGATATTCTTTACACCGTGGTTCCCTTTTCATATCTTTTTATGGATTATCCTTCAAATCTTTCCTTAACCCCATGGCCTTTTTAATCTGGGTGAGGGAAAAGTGGTAGGGAAGACACAAACAGTACAAAAACCACCTGTCCACATTGTTTTATCTACAGCAGGGATGCCAGGGTTACGGCCCGCGGGTGATAAGGGGAGAATATATATTTTTATTTTATTTTTATCTAATTTTTTTAATTTATTTTTTTTTAAATTTTCGGTGGAATCCGTCAGTTGGTCTGTTGCTGCTGCCCGCCTCAGCTGCAGCAGCGCCGGTAGTGCTGATCAAGATGTCGTTATCAAAAAAGAGGAAGGTCGACACTGAAGGTCGCATCTTTCAGGATAGAGGGAAAGAAAAGTATTTCTTTTGAGAAGTAGGAGGCAAACCCCTGTGTCTTATTTGTTCTCAACAAGTGGCTGTAGCAAAGGAGTACAACATCAAACGACACTACGAGACCCACGCCGAGAAATACGGTGAGTACACAGGGCAACTTCGGACTCAAAAGCTAAACGAGCTAGCATCATCGCTACAGAAACAGCAAGCCGTATTCTCCAAATGTCGAGATACACACGAAGGTTCGTTTTATTTGTATACATATTGTAACGAACTGATAGTTGAGTTATGTTCTGTTTGACTACTATGTGGTTGTTATGACTTATGTTCAGCTAAGTACACTGTGTTGAATAGGTACTGAGATGTCCTGAGGGTCAGTGAACAGGTCACAAACGTTAATGTGCCTCATCTGTTGTTGAGCCAATTTAATGTTTTTAGATAGCTCATATTTGGCTATTTTTTCAAGAACTTTTTTGTTTTACTAATTCCTACTGGATATTCAATCACATGGCCTATTGTTGGACTACTTTATTCTGGCGTTTACTTTCTGTGACTTGTTTAGGTCTACTTGGCCTGCCCTTCTTTTAATTGGCCTAATTATGCATTGACGTGTTTTCATGTGCAAGCCTTCAATAAATATAATAAAAGTAATTAACAGTTTACACTTGTGTTATTTATAGGAAATGTGTTTTGTTGGCACCTAGTCTATTTTGTTGCATTTCTAATTTATAAATGTAGGCTACTTGCATGGATAGGAAAATGTTACATTTTTAGAGGGTAACTGTCTCCTGCTTTAGGCTATGTAATTGTAGGCCTCATTGTGAGGCTATTTTGGTGCCAATGCAATTTCTTATTGATGTGTAGGCCTTCATGAATAATTTCAAATAGCCTACCTATCCATGTGTTGAGTCAGTGTTTGGCCTTTTCAGTCCGAAAGTGTAATCCGGCCCCCTGAGGTCTCACTTGAAAAAAATATGGCCCCCTGTCCAATTTCACCCTGGCATCCCTGATCTACAGTGTATTTATGGCTGCATTTTCTTACTAAACCAGTAGAGAGCACCAAAGCTCTTTACCAGCAGCATGCTCTGAGGTAACTATTTTATAAGTCAACCACTGACACTGACACCATTCTGCTGATTATTGATTGGATTGCAGATGTCAACATGTCCTGGATGTAAAATCACAGCTGTTATAATGCTGACACGTTGTTTCTCTTGCAAGCATCCAGCAGCTTGTACTATCATTGAAGGAATGATGATGAGATGCTGATCAGGATGACCAGGCATGAGCCTCAGGGCCCTTGGTCTTGTAGGCTTGAGTATCTGTTTGAAGTGAATGTCAAATATCTTTAATGTACTTTTTGTCTCTTTTCCTATATAATGTAGCTGGCATAGGACCACAAATGTGCCCTATGGTATTTTGTATAACATTTGTGGACCTTTCTTATCAAGGGGAACTTTTATGTTCCTATATGTCATGGCTAAAGAGAAATCTCAATCCTTATTGGCTGGAAATTTGTATAAACTTCTAGCGACACCTATGAAACAGTGTAGCAGTGCAGATATACGAGCACTTGGAAGAACTTGGAAATGGGGTTATTGGTGTTAAAGCAGGAAAGTAGACCAGTTTCTTCTCAGTCAGAAGCACTATTTTGGATAATTGTGTGGATCTGGATGTGATGTCAAGTCAATTGTATTTATACAGCCCCAAATCCCAAGAGAAGTTATATCGGGGCACTTATCACATAGAGGAGGTTTAGAAAGTATTCTACAAACCAGGACCTTTTGTATGTGAGGTGGATGTGGGGAAAATGGTGACTTTATGTATTTGAATTACATAGATCATTTTCATGTAACTTTGTTACGTAAATTCAATGTCAAGGGTCCCATGTAACTATTTTCAATCCAGTTGAGTTTGTGTGAATAAATCAAATAGATTGAGAGTGACTTAATTAAATAAAATTTGTTATATATAAATATATGCCTTAATGTATTTTAAATCAATTGATTACAGAAACCTTTCAAAAATAACCACCATTTGTGTCAGGTGGACTTTAGGCTAGTCATATATTACAATCATGAAATCTCATTATTTACTTTACTTTGTTCTCAAGTCAAGCTGTAAATTTAAAAGGTAAGTGTTCAATGGGGCATTACAGGCTGATGTATACAAAACACCTAAAAACAATAATTAAATATATGCTTATAAGATACAGGATATTTTGTTCCAATTTTACAAAGCTGGGGATGTTAGATGTTAGAACACAGAACAGGTTCTAATTTAATAATTAAATGTTAGGAGCTCTACTGAGTGATACTTGGAGATGCTGTAAAAACAAACGTAATGGGAGCATTGGAATTGACAGTACTATATTAATGCAGGGCTTCAGTAAGTATTGAACTTCCATAAAGTTAAAATCACAGCTTTTAGTTACTAATATGAGTCAAGCTGCAGAAACACTGAATACTACATTCCCCATAATGTAACCTTTCCTGCCTGGTAAATACCCACTCAACAATTCAGTTGGTAATGCAAGCCCAAAGATGTGAAAAAACCCTGATGACATCATCAGACCTTGATAAAGCAAATCCACAGTCACAGAAGGAATTCTTCCATATTATGATGCAGCCTACTTTCACAGCAGTTTGTGAAATGGTCACGAAATTGAATGTAGACATTTTTCTCCATCGACACAATGAATGGCAGTAGATGCAGAAAGAGATTGTTGGTGTGAATTGTGACACCTATGGGTGGAACATGACTGTGACACCCACGACCAGAGTCCTGTCCGGATCATATCCATTAATAAGCACTGCTTAACATCGACATTACTGAAAAATGTATTTCCGTGAACACAAATCAATATAAAATCAATCAACATTCAGTTTCTTGACTATTTGACAAGAGTTTCTAATTTTAAGTGTGAATACTTTAACGAAGCTGAATTATTATGTGTCATAATTTGTCACCATGGCAACTGAATGGCTTTATTGCCAATGCAAAATAACTAACTGTAAATGTCACATTCACGTCATTATTTAAACCGTAGGGAGAAAAGTCACATTAGCACTGACATTTTAGTCTGAGTCAGATATAAAGTATAAAGAATCTCTGAGACATACAATCTTGTTCACTTTATTAAAAGAAATACATACATGTCAGTACACTAAATCTCTTTTGCAAAATCTTTATGGAATATTTCATTGAAACGTACATCACCAAGTTAAAAGTTCAAAAAATATATTTTTAAGACTTAATGTTCACAACCACATATGTACAAGGAAAGGATTATTGGTTACTGTAAATGTTCTGCCTGCAAATAGCTCCCTTCCAGAAGCAATTTCAACTAATGGAGCCAAAATGCAGAGTCCTCCTTAGGAGAAAAATGCATTTGAAAGTTCAGGGAAACAATATGAGGCTTATGCGCTTCAGTTGTATATATCAAACTAGTTTTTCCTGAACTTTCCAGTATACATTTTACCTCCGTGCTTCACATAGAAAGTCTTGACAAAAGGTGCACCCGAACTTAACGTGATGCATGCTGGTCTTAACTAAATTTATGCTGGTTAGAATTTTTCGCCGACTTCATCCAGTTCTGCAAAACGTCACAAGGTCAAATGAGACCTATAATTGTCAATAATTGTCGATAGAAAGCTTATCTCTTTAAACTTTTTATTTTTTGTCTGAAGATTATTTTTGTTGGTTGATGATTTTTCTGTGTTATTTAATAGTCTTTTATTTTTCTAATCCAAAAGGGTCAAAGATGTCACGTGTTTGTTTTTGGTGATGAATTAACTGTCTTTCTTTCTTTCTGTTTTACATTTCGGGAGCAAGCCGGCTGCAGTCAGACCGTATTGTTGATCTCTTTTTTCTGCTCCGTATATTCATAAATGTAAGGTGTTAAAAGCCAAACCCTCTTTTTTTACCTCTAAAATGTACAATACAGGAATAACATCTACCTTTTACCTTGTAAAATAAATAGAATATATATCTAATATAATTAGTATTAACAATATGTTTCATTTGTGCCTTATTTTGTATTTCTAATGTGCTGATTAATAGTTCTCACTATTTATGTCCAAGACAATGTGTGGAATTTTCATCTCATTGTGACATGGTCACTTTGCACTACAGTTTTAGTTTTAGCTGAAACAACGTTCTCAGTCAACTTTGTTCAAAAACACAGCGGTTTCCTACACATCCATTTAATCTGCAACAATAAAAGCAAACATCGCGTGATCGGCCGTTGTTCTCGTCTCACTGAAAGTACGAGAAGTAAAAAGTGTCCTACTTGATGTTTTTTACTCCGCCCCTACAGCTGCCAAAGATCATGTCGGCGGATCAATTCAGACCAAGTCCAAGTAGAATGCACCTAATAAGATGACGATTTGTAAAACAGAAATCCCAACAGTTTTTGACCAAGATACATTAGTTATTTCCTTTAAACTCTTTTTAATCCTCTCGGTCCAGAGAAATACTGAAACTCGAACCCCTTCTACCCAGAGGAACTTGTTAAGACATTTTTTTAGCTAAATACATATAAGCATGGCCGTTGCCAGGATTTCAGAGAGCCTTGACATGAGGTACATCATGAGTAAAACTCTCACAAACATATCCCAACTACAGGTGTCGAAAATAATAATGATTTCCCCCCCCCCAACATATAGGTTTAAATACTGCCTCAATGCCTTCTCCACACTGCCAGGAAGGAAACTGCTATAACACCTAAATTCCTGTAAAACTACAGAGGACATTACTTCAGAATCCTGAATGATAACCATAACCCTGCTTTCCAACAATGGGGGGTCAAATGTGTTGCTGAGCGGCACCAGACAAAATTGTCCCATTTTGCTGTTTTGCCCAGGTCCTGGAGCTGTATTGGGAAGTGAAACCAGTAAAAAAACAATTCCTGCAACCTGCTGCTCAGCCTCTACTTGACAACCTTGTAATAGCTAAAAAGCGTAAAGAATTGCTGGCAGCAACGTGAGCTAATTAGTTACACTGCACAGGAGAATCACGTTTATTCTTATCGTCATGAATGCAAACAAAACGACTAATGAAACGGAACCATGAGGCCTCAGACTCACCTACCTTCTACTGGCATTCGGCTGTCACAGCTGTCAGTCATCTCACAGTAATGGTTGTGCTCTCTCAATGCTGGCCAGGGGCGTTTGACAAATTGCATGCCTCCTTACAATGGGCAGCAGAGAAAATATCAACATTTATGTGGTCTACTTGTTCCATAGACAGACATTATCCAGGTTGGAGTGTGTACATTCTGTTCAAGTAACATTTGCTACATTTCCATATAAATTCAAGTCCATTTTGTTACTCTCTGATTGCTGTGACCACAGTCATTCAGCCAACGCAACCAGAGTTGGTTCATGGGCTGTGTTTCGTAAGCATGCAAAAACCCTCTCACACACAGGAATTGATGCATATTATGTTTGCAGTTTAACATTTAGCATATACCATTATCATTATCCACTTCTGACATCTTGAATAAGTGCACAAACTGTTGTCAGCTGTGTATTATCAGATCGTGTGCTACGTTTTATTTTGGCAATATTAAATTTAATGTTGTGATAAGATTTACAGAGAACATCAGTGATCCCCAGAGGATGAATCAGCACCATATTTAATAGGCATATTTTGATAGCATTTATTGAGCACATCCATATATATTCCCAATATAAACCCTTTAAAAAAAATAATAGTACAGCACAGCTTTGCTTTGCTAACTTAGCCATAAAAACTTACAACTTGCATGCCAGAGTTTGTTGCACTTGGGGCTGTAAGATTGAGCGCAACTTCAAAACATTAATTTACTGATTTAAGTGTCTTGCATGGAGGCTAAGACACTGACAGGAGCACCAACCTAAAGATGACCCATTTTACCAGTCTGCACGGCAGCTAGCTGGACTGTTAGCTCTCATGTACGCATGGATACTTTAATCAGTTGTGGGATGTTTAGGGGCAACTTTCACGTGGCATTAACAACACCCAAAGACTGTAGAAGCAAAATTATGCTGAGAACACAAATGGAGGGGCTGTGGCTGTCAAAGCCTTTGTTTTGGTCCAAGATGCTGGTGCTTCTGTGATATCTAGTGGCAGGGAATATCGTATTTAAAATATCGAGAATAAAACAGTATAGTTCCATCAGATAAAGATGGACAAAAATGTAGGTGGTCCAATATATCACAGCTCGACCGAAGTATGACAAGTAAATCATGGCATGACATGTAACAACTAATCAGGAGGCATGCTAGAATGGAACACATTGTGACGTTTTAAGTGTCTTTGAACCCCAGCGCAGAGACAGAACACAGAGCACGAGGCTGTACGGAAAGTTCAAGGGTGATGATTAAATCAAATAAAGCTGGATCGTGGATGTGGTATAGATGACGGAGGGCAAAGGATATTTCTCCGTGATGTCACCAGCGAGGAGGTCTGGAGGGTAGAGTCCTGGGGGAACAAGGAGAAGCACGGTGAGTACAGGATCGATTGACACAGGAAAACAACTCTAAATGCACAATTTAGAGCGGCCGAGAACGAGAGACTACCACTGTAGTGACGAGGACGAACTGGCAATGACTGGGAGAATGAAGAGGTAGATATCCTGCCGGTGGTCAGAGGGCTGGTGGAGACAGGCTTGATGAGGGATGTGTGAACGGTGGGGTGTATTTTGAGGGCGGACGGGAGCTTGAGGCGAACACTGACTGGGTTGATGACCTTCTCTATCTCATAGGGGCCAATGAATCGGGGACCAACTTGCATGACTTAACCTGGAGTGGAAGGACCCGGGAGGACAGCCATACTCTCTGTCCTGGCGTGTATGTGGGAGCGGGGGTGCATCGGGGGTTAGCCAACCTCTCGTTCCTAGTGGCCGTGCTGACCAACATTGCCCGAGCCCCCCCTCAAATCCGGCGCAGGTGGGCCTGAACGGAGGGGACAGTCACGGGTTATCTACTAGATTTTTAACACTGCACATGCCTAGAATCAGGGAAAACGTCAGGTGGGGTCACGTAACAAAAAACTGAGTGCCTGTCTGGTTTGGGTCTCTCAAATTCATACAGAAAAGTTTAGACTGAGCTGCACTCTAGCCAGCACCAGTTTGGACTACAGTCTTGAAGGTGAACCAAAGTGATACAGATGGATCCAAATGTAATAGGTCCTGGCAAAATCTTATTGGATGATTGGTGAAGGCCCTCAGTGAGCTGATTGAGTTAAAAACAAGAAGGGAACACAAAGTTCAATAGCGTGAGCTTTGAGATCATATAGTCGTCCTGATTTCACTTTTACAACACTAAAAAGAAAATCTCCATGAGACAATGTTGTTTTGATGTTTACAAGCTTTTAATTTGATGTGGCCATTAAAAAGAACTGAACCAGAAACAGAGCTCACTCAACTATATATAATATTTGATTGCAAATAATGCCTCTCTTTCTCCATCCTCTCTGGCTTGGCTCTGAACCTTTGATGTGATTTAAAGGGTGGATCAAAGAGAGGAAATCAATACCAATATTTCTGCAGCTGACCAGCTGAACATCAGTCTGATCGCCTGAATGCCTGCTCGCCCACCTTTCGTTTTACTCTCCTGTCTGTCAGCTGCCCTAAATGCATCTTTATTTACATACCTGTGGGTCTGATGGCCTCATGTATCTGTTTGACTGCCTAATAGCCTGGTATTATGTTTACTCACATGTTTGATTGGATGTCTGGATGCAAATGTTCTTAGCTGTTTATCTCATTGCCTGTTTTCTTATTAGTTCATTTATTGTTTGGCTGGCTCTTTGAATTGCCTCCCCCCTAAGTACCATGTTTCCTTAAAATTATCTTCATATCGAACTAATTTGCATTAGAAAATATGTTTTTGCTGAATACGTAATGCTGCCTGGATTATATTTTTATCAGCAAAATGAAAAAACATTTATATTGAACAAAATGCAGTATTTATTTTTAATAACCTGATGTGTCTTTGTTTGGCTTTACTGCTCACTTATCCAGTCTTGTACTACCTGTATTATTATGTTGCTCTGATTGCTATTCTGTATGTTAATAGTGAGGATGCTGCATAAGGGCATATCATTGTTAGATGCAGTTATTTATCAGAAGATACTTGGTGGTCGACTGTGTTTTATTTAGGTAATTAATTAAGGGAAGATTGGGAATCATAATATTGCAGTTGGACTAAAGCTTAATAGGTGAACAAAAGTGTATAAGATGGACCAAAGCATGATAGTGATGACCTTTTTAATGCTTACATAAAATGTGAATTAGCTTTAAGTAGATCTGTACCAAAGTTACGGCACAAAAAATATGGTGGTTTTGGTTGAATATTACAAAGGTCAACATTCTGGCTGACCACTACCACCGCAATCTCTTCCAAACCTTACAGCTGTGCTACTCTTTTTATTAAGTTAATGTTGATGTGTAGAGTTGCAAGAATTTGCATGACTCTAAGCATTAGCAGTACAACGTAAAGCTCATTTGCACTGCCCACCCCCTAACCACATTTTTATGTAATATTTGAAATGTCTCTTTTGTAGACCCTCACAAGACATACTGTATGAGCAACTCTGGTTTCTTCACAATTTTACTGAGCCTGGGTTAAAAACAGTAAAAATTACGTTATTGCTCAATTGAATAAAGCACTGACAGACAATACTTTTTTTCATGGCTGCAAAATAAATCTTCGAGTGCAGCTTTGAACTAAGTGTTTTAGTCTTCTGACAAACAAAATAGGAGTGGCTCTGGTGTCAGAGCCTTTGTACATTTGTGCTTTGTTCACCCAATGTCCTCCAAAATAACTTATTTCTGTTATAGCTCTTAATATAACAGAATAACAGCTTTATAGCTCAAAATTTACCTTATACATATTGTCTTGTTTTGAGGCTTGAAGTGGTATTGTCCCCTTCCAGCTGGTCTATCTGCACAAAGTAGTCTGATCTGCTCTGGTATTTAGCAGTTTCAGAGCAGCACGAGGGAACCAGAGCCCTGTTAAAACAAAAGAACCAGATGGAGAGCTGTAAATGCTGCACTATTGTTCTCTCTCACATTGCTGTCTTTGCTCCCTCTGCCCCTTTCTATCTCAAGAGGTTCAGAGTGTATGGAGCACTGAATTTGCAAAGTGAATACATTAGTAGCAGTGGATTATGACAATAGCACAGTGTGTGTTCATGAGGAGAGCAGTTTGACAGGAAAGCAGTAAAACTGGATGGATTATATATTATTTTGTCAGATCACAGACGTGTTCAAGCAGACACAGTCAAAACTCTGTGCGCGCCTGGATAATAAAAGCATTTACAACCATTTTTATTGACCACTTCTCTTCATGTCTCGCTTGTACAACCAGTGCTCTCTTCACTTTAACTTGTTTCTGATGCATTAGAGGAATAACCTACAAATGACAGACTGCTGATTTCTACTGAGAGGTCTGCTGTTACATTCCTTCACTCCATCATCCCTAATGTTGAAACCTAAAAGCTTCCCATCAGAAGAAAGCAAGTCAGGAGACCAAAGACATCAGCACAGGGGGGGGGAGGAGAGGTGAGGGATGGGCGGCAGGGAGACAGATTGAGGGAGGAAGGTTTTGTAGCAACCCTCCGCACTCCTTTAGTCCTTTTCATCTTGCCCTCCTCGCTCTGGCTGTCAGCTTCACTTCCCTGTACTGCTCTGTCAGGCTGAGCAGAAAGCAGGTAAGACAGGCTGATGATGAGACATCATGCAAGCCTGAGAGGATCTAGAGGGGGAGGGGGGGTACGGCGGAATGGAGGCAAAGATACACAACAGCAGGACGACCTCAGACAAACCAAACCACAAGAGGCTGAACCTGAGAGTTTTATGTTAAGTTCAACCATAACCTCTTCTTATCGTTTGGTTCTAAAATTATAACACCACAGTATTCTATGTGGTCAGGAGGAATGTTGTACCATCGTCATAAGCCGTCACTGCTAATGCTTCCACTGTGGTTTATCACAATGCACTTTATTACAAATAAATCATATTGCAATGTTTTGTCCTGGTCTTCTAAAGGAAAATGGTGCTGCTAGTTTTTTAACTTAAACAAAAAACAGAAAGCATATTACCCTAATTTGTTCTGCACTCTCATGGCTCCCACAACGTGCTATAATAGATTTCAAGGATCTTTTACTTGTTTGCGAGGCTCTAAATGGTTTGGGACCGGATAACATGATTTGGGAATCTTTTACAAGCTCTTCAGTCTTCAACTGCTGCGTTTTCAAATACACAAAATTATATGCACAGGGAAATAGTCAGCACTGGTAGAATTTGTCTAGAGCTGAAAGAGATACAGACTCTGAACGTTTTGAGATATCTTATCCTATACATCTTGTATTAAAGGTGATCATAAGCAAAAAAGATGGCAACTAAATTGTAGATAATAGATGATCAGTGTGAAGAATAAATACTATAATCAAGCCACTATCATGATTTAATAGCACACTTAGTAAGAGTAAACTGACTAAATCAACTTTAACATAACTGATCCCATAGTGTTTATTTCTAGGAATCTGTTGACAAAGAATCTGTGACATTTGTTTATACAAGCACAAGGTAAAGTCAAGTTCACTCCAACACAGTCCCATCAGGACATGTAGAGACAGATGGTGATGTGGTTCTTCCTCTCCGTCAGAGAAAATGTAGGTTTTATACAGTAGTTATGTCAGTGATCTGGAATGTTATATATGTAAGTCTTGTTTGGCAATTTGAGAAGTTTGTCGCTGTCTTGTGTAGGTGAGCTGTTACTCCTGCATTTGGAAAGAGCTACATCAAATTTAACCCAATTGGACACATGAATGAATGGCCTAAAGCATAGTCTGTATAACCATCATCCGTCCCTGCTTCCTGCAAACATGAAAATCAGCCATAACAGCAACTTGTACTTGACTCCGCCATTGTTCCCGAGGGGGTCTCCATTCACCGCCAGGACTGGACAAGTATCTCAGGGAGGAGGTGTACAGTTCAGCATTCAACACCATCGTGCCCCTGAAGCTCGTCGCCAAGCTCAGAGACCTTGGGCTCAACATCGCCCTCCGTGATTGGATTCTGAACTTCCTGACGGGCAGACCACAGGCGGTGCAGATAGGCAGCACCACATCCTCCACCCTGACTCTAAACACCGGTGCCCCCCAGGGCTGCGTGCTCAGTCCTCTCCTGTACTCCCTGTTCACGCATGACTGCGTGGCCACCCACAGCTCCAACACCATCGGTGGAGCGAGTCAGCAGCTTCAGGTTCCTTGGGGTCCACATCAGTGATGACCTGACCTGGACCCACTACACAGACTCCATCAGGAAGACGGCCAGACAGCGGCTCTTCTTCCTCCGCAGGCTGCAGAGGCTCAACATGGATGCCAGGATTCTCTGCAATTTCTACAGGTGCACCATAGAGAGTATCCTGACTGGCTGCATCACCGCCTGGTACGGCAGCTGCACCGCCCTTAACCGCAAGGCTTTGCAGAGGGTGGTGAAGTCTGCCCAGCACATCACCAGGACGGAGCTGCCATCCATGGAGGACCTCTACACCCAGCGGTGTAGGAAGAAGGCCAACCGGATCATCAAAGACCCTATCACCCCAGCCATAAACTGTTTTGCCTGCTGCCGTCTGGCCGACGGTACCGCAGCATCCGGGCCCGCACAACCAGGCTCAGAGACAGTTTCATCCCCCAGGCCATAAGACTTTTAAACTCCAATCTGCAATAACTCCACTAAACCTGCACCTTAGCATATTTGCACTATTGCACTATTGTTTTTTTCTTTAGGTGTATATATATATATATTCATATATATATATTTTATTTTCTATTTTAAACTTTTGACATTCTATTTTATATTATTTTGTTCAATATTTTTCTACTTGCTATAAGAGAGCCTGTGACCCAAGCATTTCATTGCCAGCGACTGCTTAATGTAATTGTTGTGCATTTGACAATAAACTCTTGAATCTTGAATCTTGACTTGTACACCCCCTTCCTGATAACGCCCAGTCTGCTGTGATTGGACAGCGGTCCCTCTTTGTTGCAATTGGACAACAGCTGAGGAAAGAAAAACTGAAAAAGTGCCATATGTCTCATTTAAAGCCAGTTTTATAGTTTCCATTCCATATAGTATATTCCATTCTGATAAGGTTACTTGTAAACTTACTTTTCTACAGAGGCCTTTATCTTCCCACTGCACAGAGGATGTTCATGGTCTGGGCCTTTTAACAGCATGAACAGGAACAGCATTCCCATATTGATTTATTATACTAATCCTTCACTCCAGCTTTGGTAATAACATTTTTAATCTTGAAAATGTGAGTGTATGGCTCTCTTCACAACCCATTTAACCACTCAAACCTACAGTTGCCACCTATATTCCATCTAAACAAATCAAGTTATATCAGTCTATCTTGATTGTGTTACTTGAACACCACATAGATTTGTGGGTGGAATGTCATTTGAATATGTTCAATCAACTAATGTGCTTTTAATTGAAATAAAATGTTTGTAGCTACTTAGTCTAGTCTAATTCATTTAAGTTTAGTTTACATTGGTCAAACACTTTAGTGCAACACAATTCAGTATTGTTGAATGAACTAATGTAGGTTGTGTCTGCTATACTAATGTCAATCTTGTTTTTTTAATTAATGTTGTTTAAGCATTCATTTAAATTAAATTATTAAATATTCACTAACATACATAAAAAAGGACAACATTCAAAACCATTTGACATTTTATTAAACATTTGGCTTTTACAACTGCCAAGATCCTGTTCGTCTCAGTTTCCCCTCTTTAACCATCTCATGCTAAACTTCCCTTTGGTTATCATATTACAACTGACCCACAGGCCTCAAATTACCTGCATTCCACCTTAGAATGCAAAAAACAACAGTCCTAACTGCAACAAGAGGATTATAATCTTTTCCAACCTTTGTAACAAAAGCATGTAGAATATTTTGCCAACAAAATAGTCGAGACTCATTAACAAAACAGCCTTACAAAAATATTTCAGGATATGTGCATGACTTCTGTCATTTCAAGTTTTAAGTGCATTTCAAGTGCAGGACTTCAAAAGTGCATTTGAGCTCTGGTGGGTAGCTCAGGTTCAGACAGTATATCAGTCCAAATAGCAGAGCACAGGCAATCGCAATGTTACCCAAACCACTGAGGACCTCCACACCCTCAATCAGGACACCAATGTCCTCTGGCTCATCTTCAGGCTCCGCACCCACCTTCTGTATGACGTACACTCCCATCACAGTTTGCCCCATGGAAGTGTTGGCCTCAGTATCTATGTTCTGTGAAGTAAAATATGACAATAAATACATTTGATCTAAATCTAGACAAAGTGAGGCAAGAGACTGAAGGCAAGACAAAGTTAATTATGCTGATTGCTGATCATAAAATTGTCAATTGTAAAACAATTGTAAAACATGTTACAATTTTATGAGGATAAGAAGTACCAAAGTAAGTCAGACAGTTGGAGGTGTACAGAAGTAATACAGATGCATACATTAGAAAAATTGTACTAAGTGAAATCTAAGGTTGGACACCCCAGTGAGCACTGAAAGCATTCATTTGAAAACTAGGGAAAGAGGAACACAGAGACCAACAATCACTATAAAAGAGCTACAGACTTCAGCTGCTATGAGAGAATATGGATCAACCACATCAAGAACACTGCATAAAACTGGCCGGCCATTTCCTAAGAACCATGTCAACCCTCAGTTTATTTTGCACTGCGTTAGGTAACACAAACCATTAGTGTCCAATGCAGCATCACAGCTGTTTATTTAAAAAATAAAAAATAAACGGGTGACAGTGCCTTGGAGATGCTGATGAACCTGAAGATGAAGTGGGGTCTGTCTTATCCGTGTCAACAGAGGAGATTGATAAGGAATCTGTTGAGCTTTGGACTGCTAGAGGTTGACGTGTCATTGCATCAGCTTCTGTATAACTTTGCAAGTTTAAAGTATATAAGTATACAACCTTGAAAGTTGCTTTGTCATTTATTTCGGAAATTTCCGACAGGTTCATTAAGTCATTTCCAAAAGCAGCATCTTGATATTGAAGACAGAAATCTTGTTGCAATCCAAAACTTGTCTTTATTGTCTGGCATAATTCCTCTATAGAGTCCGGTATCCCTGCTGGCAGAATTAGCTTCCTGGCATCATCTTCACCAAGGATAATCCTCAGTCTTATAGTCTGGGCCATTGTGTAAACCTAAACAATAAACAAAAAAAAACCCTGGTTGAATATTTCACTATAAAAAAACTCTGAGACATATAATAATTTATAATTAGACAAATATATATGTGTGGGTGTATGTATATACATGGACTAATGAACATCTGTTACAAACATACTTTGTTTTTATAGTATATCATTTACAGTAGATTTCACTTAGTGCTGATATTTTTAATTTTTTTTAATCAAAACTAGGATCGTATGTGATATGTACTCCTCAGCTTTACAGGTATTCTGATTTAACCTTTTTTCCTGTCACTAACAAGTGAAAAAATTACCTTTACTGCAGGGCAATCTTAAAAAGCATTATTTCAAGTACCATTTGATTTGTAACTGAGCACTGAGGAACAGGTAAATCACAAGGATGAGGACTGTCAGGCTATTTAAAGCTGTGCAGATATTATCAGCCAATAAGCCAAGCTGTAAACAAGTTCAAAACACGAGTGCCCAATTGCTGATTTTACGACTTACAATGTGATGTGGGGGAAAAAATACTTACAAACATTACTCCCGTTTTCCCTGTAAGTTAATGTATCTCTTCAGAGTAACCAGACGCAGGCCTCCCACTGAATAGGCAGCTCAGGGAAGTCATCAAGTAGTTCCCCATGCTCAATCAGAGACACCTCCCTCACATGTGACAGGTCAAGTTCAAAAGCTCTAAAGTGCTCGCTATACCAAGCGGAGAACTTTTTCACAATAAAATGTATCTTGCCTTGCAAAACACAAATCTGCTGAATTTCAGCAAACTCGGGCACACAAAATACTTTGTTGTAGTTCATAACATTGTATGACACACTTTTTGTAATATGGACATCAGTCTCATCTGGTAATCTTTGCTTAAGAGCAAGTGCAATGTCACTTTGCAAAACATCAATTGGTACTGATGACACATTAGTTGTCCTATGGTCAAAAGAGTGCAAGTCAGAGGCAATCGTGAGCTGATGTTTTCTGGCAAGTGTGAGAGGTATGTTTCTAAAACAGTTGGTATGGCGAGCAATCTGTCTAAAGGAACTATGTTTCGCCTCAAATCTCATTGTCCATTTATGGACAAGAGGCGAATCAAAACAGGGTAATGCTCCAAATAATGATGTTTAGGGAGAAGACGGTTGTTTGGAAAAAAGCTCTTGGTATCTCTGGCGATGTTCGCTGATTTTGCACTCAAGATATGAAATCGACTCATCAGAGTGGACAGGGGCGACAACAAGCTCCAGTATGTCCTTGAGATCCAAAACAACATGCCATGTAGGTTCATCCTCTGGAACAAGTGAACCAATAATCAGAGGCAACAATCGAAGCAGAGACCAATTTTCGTGTGCATTTCCACCAATGTTTTTTTTTTACTGAGAAAGTCTGTGGTATTGCGTGAGGCCGACTGGTTTTATCCCCCCATTTGTACTCGGAATTTTTGATCAAATTGTTAAGTTTTTCTAAGGTGAAATATTTCTTAGAGATCAAAAGAGAAAAACAATGAGCAAGCTCCACAGGTATAATGCCCTCCAATAGATCATGTGCTACATCTGGAGGGTAGCCTGCTGTGACATGAAAATGGGTGAGATTCGTACTCAAAATGCAATCCTGTTTAACTCCACAGCACGCACTTGCCGTTTCGAGCACACTCTTCAAATGGGCTTCATGAAGTTCCCAAAGTCAGCAGCAGTCAGTGACTGGATTTCTGCTCTCTTGGCTGTGCAAAATCTACAGATATATTCAGCGGAAAAACTTTCTACAAAACCTGCCAGCCCATGGGCTCCTAGGTTGTCACAGTCCCTTTGATAAACTCATTCAACTGACTGATGAACACACCATGTTGCTCCAAAATGACCAGATCTTTCAAAAGTGAATCCAACACTTATCCAAATGTCCTCAAATCTTCACTTTTACAAAGAAGAGCCAAATAAATTGATGAGAGAACAGAATGAGAGCCAGGAGGCAAATTGTTCAAGACCCAATAAACTCCACAAAGCTTATGCTTTTTGCGTGAGGTCCCAAGAGGATTACAAACCTCAAAATCGTCAATATAAAGTTTTATGGAAATCCTCAACTCCTCAACAGCTAGAAAGCAATTTCTTTTATTATGTTCACCATCTGGAAAAGACCTGTAAACCCGATGATCACCATGCAAATCCTCACTATTTTCTTGAGTTATATGTCCTTCAATTACTCTATCCAGTCATTTATTGTGACTCAGCATTTCCTGCAATGACTGTAATATAGGGATGTACTGAAATTACCTCCTTTGGTCTGCAAATAAATATTCAATAGGCTCTACAACCCTCAAATGTAGCTTGTAGTATTGCTTTCTTTTATAAGAAGTGGCAAGAGGGCCACACTTTCCCAAAAGTTTAGCCACAGGGTTAGAAACACACACAGAATTGGCAAGTTCTTCAATAACAGCCTGACCAATATGGAGGTTATGGGTTTTGAAAATTTCTGTAACTGTACGCTTTGTGACAGGCACACTAGCTGAACTCATCTACGCCTTTTGATGGAATATGAACACTCCACGTCTTGAATGTGCATGGACAATTCACATATATGCTCAGATAATTTTGGCCTCTTCCATGATGACGATGTAGTTTATAATGTTTTAGTAATTTGTACCTACTACTCCCCCTAGCAACACAATGTTTGCACTGCCACATACAAGTCACTGAAAGAAAATAAAAATAAAATGAATAAGCAAATGATAAAAATAAAGATACCATATTTCTCAAATACAAAATACCCAAATACAGGCTGGGGGGACAAACAAGGGTGGATAAACTCCTGGACCATGCTGCATGCCAACTAGTTAACATAAACAATAATGTGACAAAAATATTAACTTACCATGTATTGTTGAGGAGGTGCGTACAAATCTCAAAGCATGGGGACACTGCTTTATTTTGTGATGTATTTCTGGTAAAAAGAGAAATCGTTTTAAAAAGTTAAAACAGAAGTAATATTTCTATTGTGAGTATTACAATAGCTATAATTACATACACTGAAGAATGTTACTTACGTTTTTCATACTAGGTGCCATTGTTTATTTTGTAGTGTCGCAAGTCAGTCTATTTTTCATCAATTGAAGTCTATCTTTTTTTCTAAATTACTCTTATTGGCTCATTACATGACACATGCCCTAGTCGATTTTTTCTGAGTGTACCTATGTTTATTTGTAGTAAATGATCAAACTTCAGAATCAAGCAGGTACAAGCTTTCCTTGCTCCCATATTACTGCCCGGCTCCCCCATTTTGACCAATTTTCATTCACTTCGAAGAAAATAAGGTAATTAGGACTCAGTTAGACAGTACACACAATTAAATGTTAACTTTATAAATTTAGCAAGGGACGACTGAATACAATTTGAAGCCACTACAGCTGCATTATAGAAATGAAATATGAACAATGATACCTTCCCTCAGGCAAAAGTGACACAAAAAACGAGTCGTAATCAGAATAACAAATATTCTCATTACACCAAACAGCAGTGTTTTCCAGGTGACTCTTCACTAAGCATACAGTTCACTGCCATTATCATGTGGATGATAAATTGCATCTCATATTTTGTCTTTGACAGTTCAAGTTACCATGGCTTCGCTTTGAGATTATTCCCTCCCCTCTGTGTACTAGTCAAAACACTGTTCTCTGAATGATTGCTCTGTGACTCTCTGCCTCCCTATAAATACAGCTTAAAGAAGCTGAGCGATCTGATGTGAAGCTGATATGAGGTAGAAACGTTCTGACTTGCAATTCTATATCGTTATGAAGTCAGAAGTTAACAGATTAAATAAAATGCATGCTATGCTGTCAAATAGTGTTCTAGTATTTAGTGCAATGGTAGTTATTCATTATAACAGGCATGAAGATGGTAATGTACTGTAAAGCAGGTAGTCACGTTTGGTAAAAAATGCATCTGGAAAATAACAAAAAAATTTAACTTGAATGTTTCTAGTCCGTCCCTTTCCTTGTTTTAGTTTAGAGGAGCCCACTACATAGAGGGAAGCCTGTTGTTAACAGAGTAGAGCATCATGAAAATATCACTAATGTTGGTCCGTCCTGCCACTTTGGTCCAGACTGAAAAAGCAACTGTTCGATGGATGCCTCGAAATGTCTGCAGAGATACATGGTCCCCAGAGGATGAATCCTAGTGACTTTAAGCTGCTCAATGTAAAATATAAAGAAGGGAACTGGAATTCATACAAACTAGTGTGGTAGCTGTTCTAAACCTGCCTGTTTATGGACTGTTTTCTTGTCCTGTGTTAATGTTAATAAAATTATCAAAATTATCTGGTGGCGACCGCACCTATGTTGTCCTGAGGATGTAGAAGAAGACATTTTTAACTCAGTCTGTAGACTGAAGGCACACTGCCCCGCCCCCCACTGACTGCTACAGGCACTGGTTGATTCGAGTTTGATTAATATTGAAGAAATTGCATGTCCAAATCGCACCAAACAACACACATGCCAAGTGTGAAGCTGATGAGATGAAAGGTTAACAAGGTTTGTGTTCCAAATATACACAAACAGATGTTTTGTGTTGACAATAGCAGTTTCACCTGATTTAACAGTGCAGGCTGTGCTCAGTCAGGAAACTGCCTGAAATTAAATTCTATGGCACAGAGAAGTGAGTCAGCGAGAGAGAGCTCTTTATTCAACAAAACAGCAGGAGCAACATTTTTTAATAAAGTTTTACATTTATGTTTGCGGCACTTGCCTCCAGTTTGTTTTAACTGCGGCTCAGAGCAGATGTAATCATGATTGAAGTGATTAGTTATGTTCCTTTGTAAACTGTTATATATTTTCTATGTGCTCACAAAATAATTGGGCTTTAAAGTCTTACCACAAATCTCCCATATGTTGTTTTCACATCTAATTTAATCACTGAACTTTTTGAGCCAAGAACAAGTTCAACCGTCAACAATTGAACTAATCTTTCCTCACATAATCTTCCTCTTGCTGGGTGAAGGCATGACGGCAGTTCATTAAGTAGTGGATATAGAGTTGTGCAATTACTGGGTAATCACTACTACATTAAGTCAGCTCTGTTTGGGAATGTTCTCTGTTGACATCAAAATTAGCATGTCAATTAACTCCAAGTGTTTTTGGCTGAAGCAGATATGTGGGCTGACATTTCTCAGTCCAGTGAGAACCATGCTGGCCATGTCTGCGCCTTCTGGAGCCAAACACCACTACGTTCATCTGACTGGACTGGGCTGTTTAGCTATTGAATAGCACCAGTGTAAACGGAGCATTGGCTGGTGTGGGGGTGAGGGGGCTATCCGTTTATTAGAACATCTCAAATGTAAAAGCAATTCAGATGAGATCTACTTGGATGACTTCTCAGTGACCTTGGGATCACAGTGACCTCTGAATTAGCATTAGTCCAGGAGGCAGAAAGAGGAGACCTGCATTAGCACTGAATCATTGCACTGTACCAGTCATGGTGCAAATTATTAAAATTACTTTCCAGTACTTGCACTTCTCTTCCTGGAAAGTTTTCAGTGAAGTGGGGCAGCAGAGAGAGAGATGGATGACATGTGACAAAGGGCCGGGGCAGGATTTACGCCCACAGGACCGCTGGTATGTTCCACGTGCCGTAACTGAGTGTAGGACCAGGATGGCCTGGAAGCCAACAAATAATCTTTGTTTATCAGCGATGTCTCCAGCAAAGTAATTTCAGGAAATACATTTTGACAGCTGTCAGGATTGTTCTTCTTTTAAATTTCTTTTACCAGAGTATAAAGCAGCTGGGATTCCAACCACAGACTTTCAAGATGTGTGATCAGTAAACTCAGTAAAGCATTCACTTTACTGTTTTTTTAATCCGTTTTTTAAATCATCTTCATAAACTGTCTTAGGAAAAGGTATCATATTAACAGGGTGATTAAGAACACATTCTTACCTCATATCAACATGAAGTCTCTATCTTTGGATAATTACAACTGATCACAAGGACTTAGAAATCATCTGCAGTGAGACTTTTACCAGCTACCAGAATGTAAAAGCAGGGGAATGACTTCTGGAAACAAATCAGCCAAACTGTCGATTGCGGATTCATCAAGGAATGATTGTCCAGTGAAAGCAGAGAGTGTAAATTGAGCTGCTTTAAAAAACGCTCTGAACTCTGTATATTCTCCTGACATCTTCCATAGGGGCTGTATGTGAAATTGTAAATGCCTGAGTCAGTTGCTGTGGAGATTCTCCAGAGTTTCTCCTCCCAGTCCCGAGTGAAAAAACTCTGGATATTGTCCATGTGAGCACATGTGAGAATACAGCAGGAGATTATCCGGAGGATTCACCACATGCGAGTGGTCACATTGATGATGATTCTAACAAATGCAAAACTAAAAATCTAAAACAAAAAGAAAACAAATATATCAGGATGAAAGGAGGTGTCATACATACAGAAGACACCAACAATGATAAGCATAATAAGAAAACAAGATTTGAGAGTTTTAGATGATACAGACCAACACCAGTGTTGACGTGCTGTTAATAAAAAACTGAATTTATACGTTCAGTCTTACCTCCTACATTCTTCACCACCTCTCGCCTGGACATTCAGGAGATTTCTGTGTTGTTGTGTGTCTGAAAATTACTTTTCATGCCCAACACAACACACCAGAGCCTCAGAATTCTTCGCAGCCCCAGTCAAGCCCCTTCAGGCAATTTAGTAGGCTATTCTTTTTTTGATAAAAAATATATAAATAATAAAGCCTGTGTATAAGTTAATGACCATACAGCGACCCGCTCCTAACCTGATCCCAGGCTGTGACAGAGCAGGGTGACATGCACTTCTCCTTGTTGCTGCACTATATTTTTCATTTACATCTAAGGCTGTGATAAACAGATCCAGTAACTTTGGAACAAAGGCATCACAGTGTGTCCTGCATATAGCGGTGAAAGTTATTCTTGTTTGCAAAATAAATATACTTGTGATGATGAAGTGTGTGCGCACTGTTGGCTGCACTTTGGATATCCTTGATTTGATGTCTGATTTTACCTTTTTTTCCCCTGAAACATTACAATTGCACATTTGTCTCGTTACGCATAGGTCAGTAATTCACTTCTTTTTATTTTGCTTTTTGATGTTGTAACACTTACTTTGATCACAGATCTTTATTGTAATGCACCAACCACAGTATAAAGATGCCTTCCTGCTCGGCTTCACTGGCGCCCGGTTCTTTCCACTAATTTGACTTTCCTGTGATCTCCGTGGATCGAAAGTTCTTTCTCTGGGATTTTTCTGGTGCATCTCTGTCAGTCTCTCCTCCTCCTCAGTCCACCCGCTACTGCATTAATAGGAGAGTGTGATAAGATTACTCGATAGAGCTGTGTTCATCAGCTCGCTGGCACTGCCCTGCTGAGGCCGCTCTGCACACCTCTCTCTCCCCCAGCTGAGTGCCCGGACCATACTCACCTCCACAGATGTGTTTGTCTTATGAATTGCGGCTGCATGGGTGCTGCCTGGTGCTGAAAGATTTCCTTGTGGTCACTAAGTTTCTTAAATATTTTTGGCCATATTCAATGAAAAACTATATCTATATCGAATGTTTTGTGTGACATATGTGCTTTTATAGGGAAAACGACAACTTCCTTTTGAAGTAATTCTGAAAATGACTATTTACTTAGCCCCTCAATGTCTTGGTCTTGGTCCATCCCCCCCCCCCTCACAGCACGGGTAGAGAAAACATCCTGCATGGCACCGGCCATGCAGACAGTATATGCAGATTGCACAGTAATACCAGGGAAAAATGGCGTCTGAGAGTCTCATATCACTGATGACCTAGTTCCCCCCTAAAAAAAACCATGGTTCAATGTGTGTCAATTAGTTAATGTGTTAATTTTGTTGCGTGCAACTTCAGAGCTATATATAACTAAAGCAGGTCCTACATAGTTATTTATTCACAGAGGGCTTATGAGGATATACACAGGATAGCTACTCCCAACAACTCCGTAACAACACGTTCCTCCTATTTGAGTGATGCCTCCTGTTTTTTTTAGATTTGTGAACGGTTTTAAAAGATGTACGTCTAGGAATCAATTTGCTTGCGGCTGAGACACACAGATAATTGTCAGTAATCAGTAATTGCACAAAAATCAAACTCTTTGAAATTAAAATCCCTGCATTGATAATTTATCAAATAATTGAAAGTGTAATCATCAGTGTTGAGTTAAAGTATTAATTGAGAAGAATAGACTTTCTCAAAATGTGGTGATATTTTTTAAATCTTCGGCTATATTATTAGATACTTGGTGAGGAGATAATGAGGAAGGGGGTGCTGGGGCTTCAATGAAGACCAAAAGATGATGCTCCCCCCCCAAGATGGAAAATACAGCAGGTATCAGATGACATCTGAAGAAATGTTAAACTTCCAAGTGAACCCAGCCAGTCTGAATCAGTAAATGTAGAGATTGAACAGGACAAATCAATATGCATGATGTTCAACAATATAAACGACAGGAGGAAAGAGGCTAAATATGGCTGCTTAAAAAAAGACAGCACCTCTTCGCCTATACTGAAAATTTTGTTTTTGTTCAGGAGACCATGCAAATCAAGATTTAGCACCATCCACAGAAACCTTGCACACCAAGGCAGACAAAGAATGCAGAGAGATTTCTATTTTAGTATCTCCCATTGCTCCAATTATAAAGGGACTGTAGGGCACAGGGTGCAGCCTTGCTGGATTATATTTACAGCTGAAGCAGGTTGTGTGTGTAAGCATGGATGAAGAGGCTATTTTCCCACACAGACTTCTTTTACAGGGATTGTTTGTGTTCTATTTGCATAAATTTGCTGGTAGTGTCCAGTCTTTACATAGACAAAATATTTTGTATTGCCCTTTGGCATCGAAAGACCATATTTGCAGGTGGAGCAGATCCGACACTTGATTAAAGTAAGCTGCTGCTTTGGGCCCAAAACCCTGAAATAACAAGCAAGGAGCCTATTGTTTATTCTTTTGCCAAGTGTATAACTTAAAGATTGTTTTCTGGTATCTAGCTATTTCTGAACTTGTTATGAATAGTTTAGTATATACTTTATTTATTTTTTAAACCATACAGTCACACACCATCCACACTGTACAGGTTAATTAAAAACTTTATTACTGTGGTTTTTTCTTTGTTGTTTTTTAAAAAAGATTTGTACATTGTCATATTATTTAATGACTTGAATAAACGTGTTTAACTAGTGTTTGAGTCTCCCATCATTATTTTCTACATTATTGTGTTTTTATTTAGTGATCCACAAAAGTGACCTTTCAGTATCACTTATAATTATAATACTCATAGTAAGGTGACTTAAGATAATTTATGTTATAGTTTTGTGCATATGTATACAATTAAATTTAATTAAAACGTATGTGTGTGTGTGTGTGCAGGGTTAACCCTAACCCTAACCCTTTGTGCGGCTGTGCCTCTTTAGCTGAAGCACATATTAAAGCAATCATGGTTTACCATATCTCCACTGTATACTTTGGCAGTTTCAATAAATTAACATATATACCGTAGTGCTTATGAAGGGATGGAGAGTCAAGAGAGTTTTATAGCAACTGGGAACCAATCACCAGTCTATAAGGAAATAAAAAACATTTGATGTACTGTGAATGTAACCTGATTTTAAAGTGGGCAAATATTTGACATATTTGTGTGTGTTGGGACAATCAGAGAAAAAGAGGCAGGCATTCACTTCTGTCACCTGCCTTTTGTTGAGGGTCTGTTAACTGGTGCCTGTTGGGAAGGTCTGGGTGCATGTGGAGTTTAGCCGTTATCGTTTTCAGAGGGGATCAATATGTACTGATGAAAATAAAACTCCTGCCGGGTTTATTGAGTAAAACATCTTAGAATCATTATCATTATTTAATAATCTATTTAATAATCTAATCTAAGCATAAATACATTTTACGATAGGCTAAATCAACGTTTATAAAAAAATACTTATTTTATAGAGATCTGTCTGACAAGCTTTACCAACAGTGACGGAATTTAGCTGAGTGATACAGACAACATGTTCACCTGCCAATCTATAATGTTTTTATTTTATAAAAAAGGCTCCTACACATCATTATCATGTGATCCCACAACACAATGCTAATTGAATAGCACCCAGAGATGAAGAGGACGATGCAGGGACAGCAGAGCAAGTATCTGACCAAGGAAGTGAGGGGGAGTGTAGTGCTGTAACTACCAGGTCAGCCAAGGCAAAGAGGAGGAGGAGTGACAGCATGCTGGAGGAGTACATGAGGAAGAAGGAAACCAGAGAGAGAGAAGAGAGAGAGAGGAGAGAGGAGAGAGAGGAGAGAGAGAGAGAGAGAGGAGAGAGAGGAGATTTGATTTTTCAAGCCACTTTTATTTACTCAGTGGAGTTTCACAAAAACAAACAATCAAAAACCATCAAACCATATTCAATCGCAAATACGACCAAAACCAGCTGATCGTTTTCCACAGAACATAAGACTTGTTTGAGGCACCACATCTTCTCAAAATCTTCTACATTATTAGTCAAAGTAAAGAACGTGAAATCAGTTTTCAATCTGGTTTTTAACATTCGTCTGAGAATGCACATCACGTCTACATCGAGTGAGTCTCCAAGTTTGTTTCTCCTGCAGAGATAGATCGCCATCTTTGCTTGACCCAACACAAAGTTGAAGAGTTGACATTTTATTATATTTTTCCTGTTGTACTTGTAACCCAGGATGAACATTTGTGAGAAACAGTGAGGAGAGCCGACCACACTCCAGGAAACAATGAAACACTGTCTCCCTCTGTGGACAGAAGGGACAAGTAGCAGCAATTAGAATTGATAACTGAAACAAACGCGTTGACAGCAACAGCTCCGTGTAGAACCCTCCACTGTAAGTCCCCCCCCCCTCTTTGTCAGCGGTGGTTTGTAGAGTGCTCTCCACTCAGGCCTCTGAGCCTCTGTCAGGGCCAGATGAGCCCTCCATGGAGAGTCACTCCGGTCTTCCAGTCTGTTCTGGTTCAGAAGTTTAACTAACAAATAATACATAGTTTTACCCGTCATGGTGCTCAGTGTGTTACAAGAGGCAGTTTTTAACTTTAACAAAAGACCTTCACATTTAAGGACAGGAACAATGTTTAACTCAGGAAGAGGATCCCTGGTGTCAGGCTGAATGAGTCCATCACCGTGAGCAGTGATCAGCAGAAGTTCAGGGTGTGTCAGCTGCTGTTTCCAGCCTCTCAGCAGGAGGCTCACCACCCTGACTGACCTGATCCCCAAACGTGAGGCCAGACCTGCAGCATTGTCCAGGTGAGGGCCACACACCCCCACCACATGGCCCAGTGTGAGGACTTTGGCCTGGCACAGTTTCTGAGGTAGGCCTGGTTCTGCATCACACTGGAGCCGAGTCCCGTGGACCACAGGCTCTTTGAGGAGCCAGAACAGAGAGTCACAGTTCTTCAGTCTCTCTTTGTGGAACATCCCCCACACTTTGAGCAGTCCTTTGTAAAACACTGGAAGGTTGTCCAACTTACATCCATTTACATCCATGAGAAACAAAGACTCAGCCAGGCCCAGCCCACCACACCGCTCTAGTATGGCTCGGGCTACGGGTCTCCAGACCAGGTCCACAGGTCCAGTCAGGAGTCTTTGGACGAACCGGAGCCTGAAGGCGGCCCCCCTGCTCGCCAAGTGGACAAGTCCATGTCCCCCCTCCTCCTTAGGCAGAAAGAGGACACTCTGTGGGACCCAGTGCAGACGGTCCCAGAAGAAGTCCACCATCACAGCCTGTATTCTGGCCAGCAGACGTGCTGGGAGGTCCAGACATGCCAGTCGGTGCCATAGCATGGAGGAAACCAGGTTATTAATGATGAGGATGCAGCCTTTAAAAGACATGTGTGGGCGAAGCCACTTCCATTTTGTGAGACGTCCTTCTACCTTCTCTAAAACATTGTCCCAGTTTTTGCCCATGAAGGTTGCATCCCCAAGATAAATGCCCAGATATCTAAGACCTTCTTTATTCCAGGTCAACCCCCCCGGTAACACAAGCTCTCTGCTCAGCTCAGCTCCCACTGCTAAAGCTTCACTTTTTCCCCAGTTAATTTTTGCCGATGATATTTTGCCGAACTGATCAACAGTTTCAGCCAGCACATCGATGTCATTTTGTTTTTTAAAAAGGACCATGACATCGTCAGCATACGCAGAGACTTTCAGAGCTTGTGGACACCCTGGGAGATTCACACCTGACAGCTGTACCCTCAGTCTGTGCAGGAGTGGCTCTATGGCTAGCGAGTATAGCATGCCAGATAGAGAGCAGCCCTGTCTGATTCCCCTCTGGACTTTAAAATGAGAACTTAAACCACCATTAATCTTTAAAACACTCTCAATGTCACTGTACAATGTCCGGATCATGGCTATGAGCCCAGGGATGAACCCAAACACCTGCAGCGTCTGCCACAAGTATCTGTGTTCAACCCGGTCAAAAGCCTTTTCTTGATCTATAGAAATAAGACCAAGTTCACAGCCCGATGAACCAGAGAGGTCCAAAATATCACGAATCAGAGTAATATTATCAGATATCAGCCTGCTGGGCACGCAATAGGTCTGGTCTACATGAATGACATGCTCCATCACTTTTCTCAGCCTCGTGGCCAACACTTTGGACAAAGGTTTATAGTCAGTGCAGAGCAGAGCTACTGGTCGCCAGTTCTTTATCTCCTGAAGATCTCCCTTTTTGGGGAGAAGGGTGAGGCACGCTCTCCTGCAGCTCAAAGGTAGCTGTCCTTTGTTGAAACTGTCTCTGAGGACCAACAGCAGATCTCCTCCAATCACCGGCCAGAAAACCTTGTAGAAATCCGCAGGAAGTCCGTCGATGCCTGGAGCCTTGCCGTTCTTTAACTTCTGCAGCGCAGCATATAGTTCTTCAGCCGAGAGCTGTGTGTGTAGCTCTGCACTGACCTCTGCAGGAACCTTGGGTAGACCCTCAAAAAATGGCTGTGCCACCTCTGGTCTCTCTTGGAACTCCACCTTGAAGAGTTCCTCATAGAAACTGACAGCATAACTGCGAATCTCTGCAGTCTCCTGCAGCAGCTGCCCTGTGTTGGACCGCAGGGAGTTCATGAGTCTCTTTTGTCCGTTCTTACGTTCGAGGCCAAAGAAGAAGTGGGAGGGAGCATCCATCTTGGCAACATGCTGGAACCGGGAGCGAACCAGAGCACCTTGAGCAGAAAAACCCAACAGGTCTGACAGAGCTGACTTTTTGTTTTTGAGAACTTTAATGTGTTCTCCATCTCCGGTGGATTCTGCTAGATCTTGCAGATCCACTATTTCTCTCTCCAGAGCTTTCATAGACCTGGTCATGTCCCTTGTGACATTGAGAGTGTACTGTAGGCACAGATGCTTAATTTGACCCTTTCCTATATCCCACCACTGTTGCAATGAGGTGTAGTCTGATTTAGTTTTGGAGTAGTTGCTCCAAAACAAACAAAAAGCCTTTTTGAACACATTATCTGCAAGCAGGGCTACATTGAAATGCCAGTAACTACTGCTGCATTTTATATTTTTAATAGAAACGGAAACCTGAACAAGTGAATGGTCTGAAATGCCAACTGGGTGTATGGAGCAACTCTGAAGAGCGTTGGCCTGATGTTTGAAACAATAAAACCTGTCCAGCCGAGCCATGGATAGAGTGTTGTCTCTAGTATGGACCCAAGTGTACTGACGCTGAGTGTGATGAAGGAGCCTCCAGGTGTCACATAGATCATTCTGTTCGATCAGTTTGACAAGACACCTCCTGGAGGCTCCATGAGGTTCTGCATGGTTCCTGTCCAGAGTTGCATCAGCTGTGCAGTTAAAGTCACCACCCAGGAACATGTGCCCTTCACCACTACACGAGTTAACAACTGAGTTTAGAGTGTTTAGCAGAGTTACTCTTTCTGTGCCTACAGTCGGAGCATAAACATTAATGAAGGTGTTGGGCCTCACTACCAGGACAAAGGAATAAGTGAGGCCTACACGGCCGTGTATCCTAACTAGAGTTATTTCCGGGCCTAACGGCCAGAAGGGGATTTGAAAAGCCTCCGTAGGAGTTTTATGGGGGGCAAAGCCAGACACCCCGAATTCCTGCAGTGGGGGGGATATTCTGCTGACCATCGGCTGAGGTCAAAATAGGACCTTCCATTGGCTGTGAGCCAAAAAGACCCAGGGGCCCCCCCGGAAGGGAGGTTGGACCCCCCGCAGATAATAAATAGTTTCATCTCCCTGAATCCTTTGCTCATTCCCGGTCTCAGCGCCAAAAGGAAGCAACCCATCCGCGCGTTTGTATTTTATATTTTGTATTTTGATTTTTGATTTAAGACTTTAAGACTTTATTTTTGCAACAGTCCTGTTTTGTTTACCAGAACTTTTATTTTGAAACTACCGCAGAAAGTCAGACACTCGCAGGCCGAGTTCATCCCCAGACTTTTCTCCAGATCTGAAACTACCGCTGCCTTGTAGCTGGTCATCCCTGCAGAAGAGCAAGTAACATTCGCTACAGAAGAGCAAGTAACATTCGCTACTGAGAGGAGCAAGTAATATTCGCTTTAGGCAAGATTCATCCGCCCCGAGGGAACGAGACAATTCTCCCCATCCGTTCAGCATCCGGCCTCGCCAGCGGAGCAACGAAGCCACCGGCCATCCACTTGTTTTCCCGGAACGCGCCACCCGCGCATCACTCGACGGTGGAACAGCAACAAGTAAGAGGCTGATGTCTGGGCAGAGATTAGTTTAATCATTAGCGTGTTTATTAATCGAGTGTATAACTTTGTTTGAGACGTTACGTCACACGGTGTCAGAGCGCCGGGACGCATCCGCCCTCCCGACCACGCAGGGGCGCTGTGTTACTCTTAGACCCATTTTACAGACTTTTAATCCATTGAAAATCTGTACATAACGAGACGGATCTTAATCCGCCCGCTTGAGTACCCGGTGTGAAGTTCTGTATAATTGTGTCGGACGGTGTGTAAGATCTCCTCTGATCTTCTATTACATGTTTCTTTCCTCTATCTCTTCTCTCTCCTAAAACCACCGGCACATACGTGCCGATCTGTAACCACACACCTCACGATACATATACATATACATATACATATATACATATATTCTGAGGCCTGAGTACTGCGGTCGCATTTCGACGCCGTTCGGCGCTTTGAACCACGAGATACTCAAATATCCTTTGTCCTCCTCTCACATCACGCGCACCACTTCGCGCGCACGCCGTCATAGATTCTGCGACGCGACAACACGTCGCGCAACTTTCATCCGCCATTGTGCGACACCACATGTGGTACAATCTCGTGCGCCATTTTTAGCCTGTGTAACACGATACCATTGAGAAGATTTCAATCGCCATTTTTCTTCGCACACACACACACACACACACACACACACACACACACACACACACACACACACAGACACTTATACTTATCTCCAGATATACCCATTGGAGACATTACATATATGTTTACGATTGTGATGGAAACTTGTGGTGTTTGATCTTTGATATAGTGGGTGTTTACTGTGATAATAGTCATTGATTGACGTTGATGTCATTTATCTTAAATAAACCCCATTTGTAATTAAAGTACCGGTATTTTGTGATTCTTTATACATATGTATGTGACTATAGCTGGATTATGACTGCCTGTGCTCGAACTTAAAACCTTCACTGTTCACTATATAATCTTTAATAGCAAACATTGAGATTTATAATTGAACTTTTCAGATTATGAGACTGATCTTTATCGACTAATTGTTGGTCCCTGGTTACCAGGGTGGTGCCCCGTCTATGATAAAAGTAGAATTACAACTTTTATACTTCTTAATTGATAATTGTATTGTTTCCATTACTTATCTCAGAATTCGTAATTGATAACTTTATCATTAATTAATTAATTAATTAATTATTTTAATAAAATAATTTGTATTACTTTCATAATCATATTTTATGATTATTGAAAATTAGCCAACATTCAGTCTACCTACTATTGCACAACAAAGGTCATCTTTACATTTTCAAATACGGCTTGTATTTTTAACACGCGACCTTCTACAATCTCCTCTGTAGCAGAGGAAACCGGAAGAAAGTCTCTGGAAAATAAAATAGCCACTCCACCACTGTTACTGCTCTTATGGCTGAAGAACACCTCCCCATCCCACTCCTTCCTCCAGGCAGCTTCGCTCTCAGCTGTGCTGTGTGTTTCCTGGAGAAAGACGACATTTAGCTTCCTGGTCCTACACAGGCTGAACAGAGCAGCTCTCTTCACATCTCCTCTGGCACCATTTATGTTTAACGAGCCCAGCTTTATGTTACACATGTTGAGGATAAGGGTGCATCTAAAACAAACATAGAGGATCACACAGACGGAGGAGAACAGACAGGGTTTGACCATCAAATGGCCATTTGGGCTCTGACTTTGGACATTAGTTTCTTGAGGCGGAAAACTTCCTGATCAGTGAAGGTCGCTTTGTCGGTACCTTCAATGTTTTTCATAAAAACTCTTACTGAGTTGAGGAACAGTCCTAAATCGGGGAAGAAGTCCTCCACTCTAACCAGTCTTATGCCCTTAGGGTTGTGAAGAAAAGTCCGGATTCTGGTGAAGGAGTAAAGACTCTCTTCATCCACCTGCAGGTTCTCCTGTGTGTTTATCAAACTGTCCTCTGACTGAGAGGAAGAACACGGTGGGTTTATCTTTGTCACTTTTTTTAGCTTGTTCACTATTTGTTTTGTTTTCTGGGCTTTTTCTTTTGGTTGACAGCTTGAGAAGATCTTCCTCCATCAAAAAATCTTCCTCATCTGTGAGCACTGACTCCGCGACTCTAGTGGCTGTGTGCCTGTCTCTCACCTCGTTCTCCTGATGGTTGTCCTCACTGTTCTCCTCCTGTGAACCTTGTGTGTCGCTCCGTGGCTCCATCGGAACAGAGTCCTCAGCACCACCCGAGGCCGGCGGGGGCCCCGATGCAGGAGCAGCGGAACCACCCCTGGCCACGGGAGGCGGGGGGCCCGACGCAGGAGCAGCGGAACCACCACCCGCCGAGGCCGGCGGGGGGCCCGACGCCGGAGCAGCGGAACCACCACCGGCCGAGGCCGGCGGGGGGCCCGATGCAGGAGCAGCGGAACCACCACCGGACGAGGCAGGCGGAGGCGCCGATGCGGAAGCAGCGGAGCCACCACCGGACGAGGCCGGCGGGGGCCCCGGTGCGGAAGCAGCGGAGCCACCCCCGGCCGAGGCCGGCGGGGGGCCCACCCCGGAGGTAGCCGACCGGCTCCCACCAGCTCTTTCTGGGCACAAGCGGATCAGATGTCCCTCTTTCCCACAGCCAAAACACTTCATTTGTCCTGATGTCACATGCACCGTGTAATTAAAATCCTCAATTTTGAACCTGAAGACCAAGTTTAATTCTTCCTGACTCTTTTTTAGTACCATGAACACCTGTCTCCTGAAAGACACCACATGTTTGAGATGTGGAGATTTGCTGTTGGGGATCATTTTTATCGGGGACATTAACTGTCCATGTCTTGCCAGCTCTTTCACTAAGAGCTCATTCTTCAGAAACGGGGGGACATTAGAGATTAGGACCTTTTGGACAGGGTTAGCCAGGGACAACACAGGTGTGAAGGAGCCCTGAATCACAACTCCACTCTCCAGTAGCTGGTTAGCTTTGTCTATACTGTCTAAAAAAAACACCACAGCGCTGTTCATTTGTGAGGCAGACTTCACACTACCATATCCAACAACCTCACCTACAGCCAGACTGACCTCTTCAATAGAGCAGTCCACAGCCGGACACAGTTTGATGCCATGTCGGCGTGTTACACTGTAAAACCTGACAAGTTAGGTCAACTCAAACTGTTTGCTGAGAGTGATTGCCTTGTACCATTTAAGTTTATTAACTCAAACAATTCAAAATCTACAAATTATTTGATTTAAGCAAAAGTAACTCAAATATTTATTGATGAGGCAACTTGGGTAAATAAAGTTAATATTGCCAATCCCTATAAGTTACCTGAACTTAAGTCTATTTAGTATTCTATAGTCATATGCAGTATTTACCCAAACTTATTTACAATGTGTTGACAGAATGTTAGTGAATTAAGTAAGACTAACTTAAATTAACCTTCTTTATACAAATGTTACCACTTAAGTTAAATTGACTTAGTTGTCTTCCATTTAAGACAAGTATTACATTGTAGTTGTGATAACTTAAAACTTTATTATGTCTACTCAGTTCATTTGATGAAACTGATTGCCTTAAACCTGTTAAGCTCTATTAACTCAAAATAAAAACACCCACATGACTCAGCTTGAGCAATTATTTTGTTGTTCACATCTCAATGCAACCAGCTGCTGAAATTCAAAGAAATATCTCTCAGATTTTTCACATATGCAATCTTAAAGGCTACAGCAGACTAAGAACATTCTTATGCCCATAACGATCAACTATATAACATAAAGCAGGGCATATTTTAAGTTAACAGTTTAAAGGTATAGTTCACCCAAAGTGTCAGTAGCTGACAAAAGAAAACATTTTTAACGTCAACATTTGGATTCCCTTGGATTCCGTGCCAATATTGTTTTACAATGAAGCGGTTGAATTAAATGTCGTATACATTAACATTTATATGCTGGAAATAACAATGAAAATGAGGCTCATATAAAAAGCATATAAATAAAATTCAACATATTTCCATGTGGTAAAGAAGAGAAGTGAGAACACCACAGAAGCAATCCAAGAATAGGACCTATTTTAACACATAAATCAGAGGTGCCATAATTTACTGTATATACATGTCATTAGCTACCAGTATTTGGCATGCAAGCAAAAAACGATGCTGACATTCAACATTAAAAGCTACTGACAACCTACTCCAGCTCATTTCTCAAGGACTGTAACTTAGGTTTGAGCTGCTTTCTCCCATCATCAAGATTTAGCAGGACAACCTGGATGAACTCAAAGAAGCCACTCAGCTTCTCAGGGTAGCTCAAATGTAGAGCATAGATCAGTCCAAACAAAATTACCAGTGAATCAGTCCAAGATCTGTGAGACATTACAACCTGATCTTCGAGGACGATTGACACATGGTGAGTTTCAAAGGGAACTCCTGCAGGCACCTCCGCTTCATCCACCACTGCCACCAGAGCCACTGCTCCCTCCTGGGTTGCCTCCAACTCATCCTGAAAAGGGAATACATGTTAATTCATTAGTTCTTCTATGTGGTGCACCAATACCTTCCATGAGTGCAAGATTTTTTAGGTGGATCATTACCTTTGAGTTGTATATATAGTGAGGGCAGAGTTCTCAATTGGGTATAAATGTGTTGCTTATATTTTGCTCAATTAAGTCATTAGTTACAGATAAAGTTTCAAGACGTAACCACTTTGACATTTGTGAATTAGAGAAGCACAAAAATACACCATCCACAGAGATGAGAAGGGATGAGTAAGGAGCCAAATCTTATTTTACAAATTTGTATCCCAAACTTGGGAGCAGATAATCTGTTAAATTAGTCTCTTTTAAGCAATTTTTTAAAGATTTCTGTTACCTGAACCCAACCCCTGAATGATAGCTATCAAAAAACGACTCACATATTATGTTATTTTTAAAAGTTGGTGTATGTAATCATTCCTCCTGCATACTGCACTGCCTGGCTAGGGGCATATGTTATGACTGAACAAATACCAAAAAATCTTTGGAAATAGATGAAGATATTAAAATATTATTAAGTTAAAATTCACTGATTATCTATTCACCACTATGCTGATGGCGGGGTGGGTGAAGTTTTGAGTCCAAAACAAACCTTGTGTTTTAGGGGTAAACAGCGTTGCAGCCAATTCCAACAGAATTGAAGTAACTCAAACAGAAAAAAAAATGAAATGCCTCCATAATGCTCCTGTGGGGTCATCCAAGTGTCCGTAAGCCCGGACATTCAAATTCAAGTCGAGACGGCGTCATTTACACCTTGTTTTCTGGAAGTAGTGATGCTAACGCGCACCCTGTGCATACCCTTTGGCTGTTAGCTTGTGTGCAGTGTGTGCTTGCAAACGTGAACACGGCTCCAAAAGAGGATATCATGGACATTTAGGCTAAAAACATGGTTTAAATGAAGCCGTTTCAAATCAAATTTGAATGTACGGGCTTATGGACACTTGGATGACACCACACGCATAGTATGGAGGCATGTTAAGTTTTTTTTTACATTTGAAGAACTGATCACCAGTTACTTCAATTGTGTTGGATTTAGCTGCAACAACAGAAACTCCTAAAGTGTTTTCCGGACTCAAACACTTCACCCACCCCTCCATCGGCATAGTGGTGAGTAGATAATGAGGTTTTGGTGAAAAAGCTGTGGAAATGGAAAAGAATTCAAACATACCTTGCAAGTTTTGAAGACCTCTGATGAATCCTCCTTTAAGTAGAGTGGTAGGCCGGCCAGGGCTGTCGTTCGAGCTGCAGTGATGTTGTTCTTGTCCTGTTGAACAAACATACACAGGTTATGCATAGATGGATGTTGGGGCATCCTGTTCACATTCAACATTATGTAATACACAAAAAATATTTTACCTGAACATTATATGCCATTATAGCCTCTTCCATCTTCTCGCAAAACTTCCAGTCTTCTTCTTTTTGTAGAGCTTTAGCAGCAGTGGTGTGTACTTGTCAAGGGCAGCATAGAAGAATGTGGCAGATTTTGATTGGTGATCCTGTGGAATTCAGTGTAGAGCTGCATGGAAAACAACAGCATAGGACAGACAAATAGACATATTATATTAAACAACTCAAGCTCATTTTTCCAGATCAAGTAGTGTTTTGTCAATTAATTGCTCTTTTTTTAATTGTTTACTCACTTGGGCTTCAGAAAAGAGTGCAGGCCATCTGTCTTTTAGTTCAGCAATGGGAGGACCTGAATTCACAATTTCTTTGCGCCTTAATGCAAAGGTACGCTGCATGAGTTGGTGGATGAGAACCGCGTCTCTTTCAATCGATGTCCTCTTGAACTGCTCCACCATCTCAAGCCTCATGGTCTCCAATGTGTCCTTAGTTTCTCCCAGTGGATAATTAGGAAGGAAGTTGACTTCCCCTCTTCTGGGTCTTTTGATGTTGGCCCTGGACGCTGCACCCTCTGGATTAGACCTGCTGCGCTTTCCTGCATTCATAGCCACTTCCTTTATGCCAGCCCTGCTTAGTTTTGTCCTGTAGTTGCCCATTTTGAAGCGCAAACTGTTCTTCCAACCCTCGTACCCCGTTTTGGAACCATTTTCTTTCAGACAGGGGTGTTTGCTCACCAGAGCCTCAGCAGCCTTGACTATCTCTTTGGTACTAGGATATGCTTTATGTTTATATATTTCAGCAGCCATTGCATCTAATATGTTGTGTTTTTGATCCCTGATCAACCTGAGAGTTTTTCCCTCCTGCACATATGCAGAGTTGCCCTCTCTTAGAGCATACTCCACCTCATATGAGAATGTTGGAACAACAAATATCTCTGGCCATCGACAAAGACGCTCTGGTGAATCTGTGTTATCAGACAGGAACACTGTGTCATCTGTGCTGGTTGAACTAAGATCTAAATCAACAAATCTAACTATCTCAATGGTTGCCTTGGATGGAAGGTCCTCTATGTTAACTAAATTACAGAGAGCATTGTCAAACTCTGGGTCTTGGAACTGAAGGCGAAAGTCATAGGCCAAGTTCAACTTATTTTTCACCTCCAATATGAGGGCATTTACAGTCTCAGGACGAGAGGGCAAAATAAGCCTTTCAGCGTTGATATCATCTAGGATGACCCTTAGTTTTAGGACAGCATTCGGATCCATTTACGCTGTATTAGGAAGACCTGTAACACAAAACACAAATAGTTACTTGTACCTGGCTCTCTGTTTTTTACTAGCTGAATAGACCACCCACAAGAATCTGTACATTAGCTGCTCACTTTTCTGCTGCTCTTCAATTTAACTTTCCCAAAATATTGAAAATGTCCTTTAAATAGGCATGGACTGGTTAAATATTTTACAACAGAGCATGGTATAATTGGAACAATGCAATCTTAAGTGTACGCTAATTATTCAACTTATTCACAAATATAACTAACCATTATACAGTAATGATATACTCCAACACATAGTACCTTACCGGAAAAATGGCTGAGGAAGGCTGCTTGCCGTTGTGCTGCTCCTTTACTCAGACACTGGAATGAAATGTTTAGTTGTCAGAATAAGCTTGCCTGAAACTTTGTAGGCAACCTGTGGCATTTGATCAGTTAGCTGACACACAGATTTCACTGTATGGCCCTCCATGCTTTTATGATCTGTTAGCTCATAGGACCGTAAATGTTCAATATACCAGGTCTCATAGTCTTTCAGAAGAAAGAAGATGTTATTTCTGATTAGTAATATGTTTCTGATCTCTTTAAACTCAGGCAATGCGGCATGTGTCCCAGTGCAAACAAACATGCTCGCCACAAAAGTTGTGCCTTCAATGGTTACCTGTTTTGTGCCGTATACACTGCTGCTGTCTGTGATGCTCGATATTAATGCATGTGTATCAGTAGGCAGTGACTCAACATAGATAGACTCCACTTTTGAAGTTTGTACTTGTGGCTTGAAAAACCTTGGAGATGCAAAATAGAATGCCATCATGTTTTGGTGTCTCTCTGCCAAAGTTTTTAACACATTTTTGTAGTTATGAGTGTCATGAATAACTTTCTTGAAAACTTTGTGCTTCCCCTCAAATCTCATTGTCCAGAGATGCACCAGAGGACCAAAGCACTTAATGAGATGAGGATAATGCTCTATGTAATGATGCTTTGGGCGTAATCGTAAGCTAGGAAGGACTTCCTGAAGCAGCTGCCTGTGATCTGAAATCTTACACGCCAAGTACTGAATAGTATCTTTTAAGTCCATTAGCACTTCCCAGAATTTGTCCCCTTCTGGGACTCTGGAGCCAATGAGAATAGGAAGCAATCGAATCAGAGCGTGATTCTCATGCCCATTCCCCCCAACTGTTCCTCTCTTAGCAAAATTTTGAGGAATCGGGTGAGGGCGGTCAACCTTGTCAGAATGTTGGAAGGGAAAGGACAGTATTGCCCTATTCAACTCTTCCAAAGTGAAGTATTTTTTTGTGATCAAACCTTTCAAACAATGTGCCAACTCCACAGGAACCACACCCTCAAACAGGTCATGTAGGATGTCAGGTGGAAATCCAGTGACAGGATGGAAATAAGAGAGATGGTCAGAGAGAACACAACTGTGTTTTACACCGCAACTGTCTCCATTGTCATTGTTCTGTATTTCTTGAACATGGTTCTCATGCAGATCTTTGGTTCTCATCTCAAAACTACCAGACACTGCATCTGACATTTGCAATTCTGTCTGGGTGGCAAGACAAAACCTGCAGAAATATGTAGACCTGAAACACTCACTGAAACCAGCTAGCCCATGGGCAGCAAGGTTATCAGCCACAACAGAGTAGACTGTGCCTTTGAGGCAGTCACCAAATGTTTCAATGTAGACACCAGCTTCTTCAAGAGTTTTTAGGTCACTCAAGAGGGGTGCAAAGTTTTTGCATATCCAAACTTCCTTACATCATTTGAATTGCACAATAGAGCCAGTTGAGTAGTGTGGAGGGCTGAGCGGTACTTTACTGGCAGGTTAGCTAATGTCCAATAAACTGCACAGACTTTGTGTATTTTTTTTGATGTTCCTAGAGGGTTTGCAATTTCAAAATCATCAACATAGAGAATTATTGATAATTTCTGACCCTCATCAGAAAGAAGCAGATTTTCCTTGTAGTATGAGCCATCACAGTATGATGAATAATGCCCAGGCAACTGTGCAGTAGTTTCTTTGACTTTCTCAAGTACATCTGTTTTTTTCAACAACTGCTGCAAAGATGTGAGAATGGGCACATACATAAAGGTATGCTGGGACGACTCAATAAGGTACTCTACAGGCTTAACAAATGGAAACTTCTCCTCATAATATGATTTTCGTCTCTTGGCTGTGGACAGTGGTCCTTCAGATGTAACTGATTTGTGCAAAACATTACTATCTGAAACTGCCTGCACAATGTCATTTACAAGTGTGTCAGTAACAGGGCAGTTATGTTTTTCTAATATCTTTGTTACCGATTTTCTGATAACAGGTTCTGAAAGTGAAAACAACTGATCCATATGCTCAATGATTTCCTGTGTTGCCCTCTGTGATACATGGAGAATGGTTTGCATTTTCAAGAAGAAGGCAGCCAGGTTGTACTCTAACTGCTCTGCTAACCCGACGCTGCCCGACTGGACAGACTGGTGAGGAGAGCTGGCTCAGTGGTGGGCACAGAGCTGGACTCTCTGGTGACAGTGGCAGAGAGAAGGACCCTGGACAAACTGCTGTCCGTACTGGACAACGCCCACCACCCTCTGCACAACACCTTCATCAGGCAGAGGAGTGTGTTCAGTGGCAGACTGCTGTCTCTATCCTGCTCCACCAATAGACTAAACAACTCTTTTGTCCCCCTGGCCATCAGACTGTACAACAACTCGCAGTGATGGCAGGAGGCACAACAGACAATGGACAAATCTCTCCGCACTACTCCTGGACTCATATATCCCAATCTGTAGTTCATGTTCATGTTCGTATAAAACACTTTTTACTGTCACTTTATATTTTTAATTTTTAATATAAGTTTATAGTTGTATAAAACATTTTTATTTCTACAGTCACTTTATATTTGTAATATAGTTTATAGTCGTATGTGTAAAGCCAATTGCAATGTATGTATGTTCAATGTATGTATGTTATTGCTACTGGATGCTTGAATTTCCTTCGGGATGAATAAAGTATTTATCTATCTATCTATCTATCTAACCCTTCATTGCTTCTGTCTGACACAGTGGCAGTTTCATTTTCATCTGAAAACTGAACTGGATCCTGTTCAATGTCACTATACTGACAAACATTTGAAACAGTTTCCACCACAACTTCTACATTGTAGTCTGACACATGTTGGTGTTCTCTGCATTTGTGGGCATTATATGTGGAGTAAACATTTGTTTTAAACTTGCAGGCCCTGAAAGGACATGGCACTATTTCTTTCCGTCTTAAATGCCCCCTTAGGTGTATAAACATGTCCCTCTCAACAAATGGTTGCTTAAAATCACACACAGGGCAATGAAATGCCCTCTGAATACCGTCTTCACCTACCACTTTTTTCTCTGAATGTGTTCTTGACAAATGTACCTTTAGTGAATTAAAAGTACTAAATGTACACAAACAGTTGTTATACAGGCATGGTAAAGGTGAAATTGTGGAATACTGGCCATGATACAGTCTGTAATGTCTCAATAACTGTATTTGTAGGGCAGTAGAAAAATCACACAATTTACATTTCCACATGGTTTGCTCTCCTTAAAACAACTGACCTTTAGGCAGTAGAACTCTAAGTCTCGGCAGAAACTTGATTTTGGTTGTAGTCTTCACACACCTGCCACTTTTCCACAATGACCGTTAACAGGGTGGAGCCTGAAAGCAGCATGCCAAGCTAACATGTTTCCACCGCCATTCTCTCTCTCATTCTGTGCTTTTAAAATAGTTGAACAGTTATTACCTTAACGTTACCGAACTTAGCGAACCAGACCTATAACTGGAGCTTGACCGAACACTTTCACAAACTTACTAATGTTAACTCAACAACTGCCAACTTTGGCTACACGACGTTTGACCGTTAACTTTTGAACGTTTTTCAGAAGCGGGAATTGGGCGCGCTTCAAGCTAGCGCCGTTTACCGAACTCATTAGCAAGTTTCAGCGGTCAGACATTGTTCTTGTATATTTAAAAAACCAAGGCATGAAAAGCAGCAATAAAGGAACAACGTTACCTTGCGTGGAAGAAGTATCGTCGCGGGGTTCTCGGTCAGTAGTGAAGTTTGTCCAGCAAAAAAGTCTTCGCGCCGATCTTTTCCATCACTCCGCTGCCGAGTGCAAACCTGGTGCTGGCCGGTTCGAACTGGTCCCGCCCTCCGTCCCCCTTGGTACCGTGTGCGACAGCAGGTGAACGGCAGGTTACCGGTTGTGAGCAGACTTACGTGAAGTTGACGTTGAAAGTTGAATGAGTCTGTAAAAGCTCAAATAGCTTTTCTAAATATCTGACACAGTTTACCCCCGGGCCTCGCTGTCTGCGTTACTGGTGTAAATTGGCCGTAGATCCGCTTTACCTCAGCGCCAGGTCGTCAGGTTAAAGCACTCACTTCTTCCTGCTCCCGCTTCAGAGTAAAAGCACTCTCGCGTTTCTGTTGACTGAATCGATTCATTTATTTTAATAAGGTTTTATTGTTGCAGGAGCGGAAGATGCACGGACTCATAACGTAGAGTCTTGACGTTTTCTTGCGTATAGATCCGTGCTTTTATTCGAGGAAATACTAGGAACCCGCAGCCGTGACACGCAGGAAATATGGTTCGGACTATAAAATACGATAATGATTTGAGCTGGAAAATCGTTTGGAAATCACAAACAGAAGTTGACACCACAGTGATGTAATCGCCCCATCCTTCAACACTCCAAAATATTAAAAGATTTACAAGACAAGGAAAATAAAACAATATATTCTCATAGTTGAGAAGCTGAATTTATGAAACAATTGTCATTTATACTTTCAAATGTACATATGCTACACGATGAATCACGTATCATATTAGTTGGCAATTCATTTTCTGTCAATCAAGTTGTTAAAAATACCTGCTTGTATGTAATGTAATTAACATCCTCACTTAGGTTCCACTTTGGAGGATTATTAAAGATCTGGATGCATACTTATCCACAATATGATGATTTATAAACAAAAACAAAAAATCAATTTAAAATCCTAAGACATAGGAAAATAGCAGCCCATGGGAATTGCATTTTTTGTAATAGTATAAAATCAACTTAAAGAAAACGAGTCAATGAAACAAATTGAATTATGTCACCAGTACTTAAAATGATCTACGAATTTAAGCGCACTCAAAATAACTAAGTTATTACTTCAATAATTTACTTTTGAGTTATGTTAAATTATTGATAATTAGTGGGCTCAACTTTTTTTGAGAATTGAGTTATTGTAACTTACTTCATTTAGTAAGATGTACTGTTAGGTTTTACAGTGTAGTTTGTGGAGGCCGTAGCCTCCACCTGCAGCAGCCATGCTGCACAAACACACCAGCAGCTACCAACTAAACTGCTACACACACTGTAACTCACACAGAAACAAAAAACACCTCTACTATAAGTAAAGAGGGAAAAAAGAGCAAAGAAAACAATCTCAACACACTTTCCAGGTCACTCACCACACTCACTCCCACCATGCACTCAGAGAGAGAGAGAGAGAGAATCAGAATCAGAATCAGAAGTGTTTATTGCCAAGTAGGTTTACACCTACCTGGAATTTGCCTTGGCATGGCATAAGGTGCAATGAACATAAAAACATAAAAACACGATAAGTACTTCAACAAAAAACAAATATAAAATAAAAAGATATAAAAAGTAAAATGCAAAGTGCAAAAACAGGAGTGCAATGTAACTGTAAATGTGCAATATGCAATGTGCAATGTGATATAATGTGTGTTAATGTAACACAGACTAGAGGCGTGGGGGCGGGATAAGAGTCCAAGTCAGGTGGGGGTCCCGGGCCTTGTTGATAAGGCCAACTGCAGCCGGGAAGAAGCTGGTTTTGTGGCGTGAGGTTTTGGTCCTGATGGACCGCAGCCTCCTGCCGGAGGGAAGTACCTCGAACAGTTTTTGACCCGGGTGGGAAGGATCGGCCACAATCTTACCTGCACGCCTCAGGGTCCTAGAGGCAAACAGGTCCTGTAGAGATGGCAGATTGCAGCCAATCACCTTCTCCGCAGAACGGATGATACGCTGCAGTCTGCCTTTGTCATTGGCAGTGGCAGCAGCGTACCAGATGGTGATGGAGGAGGTGAGGATGGACTCGATGATGCAGGTGTAGAAGTGCACCATCATTGTCTTTGGCAGGTTGAACTTCTTCAGCTGCCGCAGGAAGTACATCCTCTGTTGAGCTCTTTTGGTGAGGGAGCTGATGTTCAGCTCCCACTTGAGGTCCTGGGAGATGATGGTGCCCAGGAAGCGGAAGGACTCCGCAGTGTCGACTGGGGAGTCTCTCAGGGTGATGGGGGTGGGTGGGGCTGGGTACCTTCTAAAGTCTACAACCATCTCCACTGTTTTCAGAGCATTGAGCTCCAGGTTGTTCAGACCACACCAGGTCACCAGATGGTCCCACCTGTAGGCGGACTCATCCCCACCAGAGATGAGCCCAATGAGGGTGGTGTCGTCCGCGAACTTAAGGAGTTTGACGGACTGATGACTGGAGGTGCAGCTGTTGGTATACAGGGAGAAGAGTAGAGGGGAAAGAACACAGCCTTGAGGGGAACCGGTGCTTAAGGTCCTGGAACCAGAGACCTGCTTCCCCAGCCTCACGTGTTGCCTCCTGTCAGACAGGAAGTCTGTGATCCACCTGCAGGTGGAGTCGGGCACACTCAGCTGGGAGAGCTTGTCCTGTAGCAGAGCCGGGATGATGGTGTTGAAGGCAGAGCTGAAGTCCACAAACAGGATCCTGGCGTAGGTTCCTGGGGAGTCCAGGTGCTGGAGGATGAAGTGAAGGGCCATGTTTACTGCATCATCTACAGACCTGTTGGCTCTGTAGGCAAACTGCAGGGGATCCAGGAGAGGGTCAGTGATGGCTTTGAGGTGGAGCAGCACAAGGCGCTCAAATGCCTTCATCACCACAGAGGTCAGGGCGACGGGTCTGTAGTCGTTGAGTCCAGTGATCTTTGTTTTTTTGGGGACAGGGATGATGGTGGAGGTGATCAGAGAGAGAGAGAGAGAGGCAGAGAGAGAGAGGCAGGCAACACTACTACAGCGAGATGAGGTCACCTGGTTCCTTTTGAGCTTGGCCCCTTCATGAGGCGTCTGCCCCCAGAAAGGTAATCCTGGGTTAGGTTAAAGATGCAGGAGTTGTGTCAGGAGGCAGAATGTGGAGCTGTGTATCCTCAGCAGTACTCAAATTGTAGTTGTGATATGTCAACCACAAAACAAGTGGTAAGGCAAGAATCATAGTGTTTATTATTTATGTGTTAAACATTTAAAATGTTCATATATTTTTTTGAGAAATGATTAACAAACAAATGGTTGGTGATTCCATTGTCTGCCCCATTCCACATGCCAAAGTCTCCTTGGGAAAGATACTGAACCCAATATTGACACTGGGTTCTCAGTCTGCCGTTCTCCTAGAAAAACTGCTGCCTATCGATGCACTGTATGAATGGGTGAATGGCAAAAAACTGAACTGTAAAGCAATTTGAGTGGTCATCAAGCGCTAAATGAATACAGACCATTGACCACGCCATTTTATTGCGAGTAAAGTTAAATGAACTGATCAGGGCAGATTTAAATTGCTGTAGGAAGACCCCAGTGTATGTGTGCATATTGCTTAGGCACTTGTTCAGCTGGTGAGGTGAAGTTGTGGTGGAGCGTCTCCCTCACAATCAGGGCATCTGCAGAGGCTCTGTGAACTCTATCTATATATAGAGATAGATATATGAGAGTAGCTTGCTAAGCTGTTGCTGGCAAAACCTGTTGGAACTGCAGGTTATAGAGTCATGCATCACACCAGCCATGTTGGAGACTGGGACTGGTTCTGTCTAGCTGTGGAAAGCGGTGCACCATTGTTTGTCAAAACACACTTCATATAATAATCATCAACCTATGAGAGAGAGAGATGACTAAGCTTTACTTCTTCGGCTGCTCAGCACATGTTCACATGACAAATATTACAGACAGACGTTTAAGGCTGAAACACTGATAAGGCACATACATTATTAAATTAAAGGATATCAAAGGTGAACATAATGGATCCCATTTTACATTTTATTCTGCTCTGTCAAGATGCCAAATGAAGGTGCAGGTTCTGTAACTGAGTAAAAAATGCAGCTCTCTTTGAAATGATAATGTTCATCCATTAATATCAAGACCTACAGTCCAGACCATACGTTTTTTGGACAGTTAGACATAGTATAATTGTGTGGGAGCCATTGTACCATAAATGGCCTAAAGTTACAGTACATGATATAATTGCCAATTTCACAATTGGGTTCATCTCATATACAGTAACAGGTCCAGAATAAGGACTGAGAGCTGAAAGACTGATGGCTGCAAATAAATCATTCACAGAAGTTTGTGTATGACAAAAGGCTCATTTATGCTGCCTTAACGATACCTATCAGCCAATCATGTGGCAGCAGTACAATGCATACTTTCAAACAATATAACTGTCATTGCCCACGTATTTCGATGTGTCCTTTATGTTGGCAGAGTTGTTAAGCAATACATCCACTAGAAGGCAGAGTCGAGTTTCTGTCAACAAAGAAAGAACAAATAAAGTAACATCACATCATGCTTATCATTTCTTACAGTCTCCTCAAAAAAACTTCATTTTCGAAATGTGTTTTTCTGCTCCTTGTGTTTTTGCCTCCCTTGAACTTTAGCCACCCTATAGCTGACCTCACTCCCCAGGGACTTGAATGCATCTTCATTATAACAGATGGACTGCAGCTCAGTCAGACTGAGATCACGTTGAACTTTCTTCCGATTTTTTTAGGCTTACCAGGGGTTTGCACCTTGAGGTAAATCTCTACATTTATAAGTAACTAAGTAAGTAGATAAACATTTCATTCTTATAGCACCTTTTATCATGCACCAAAATACAAAGCAAATACCTTGGATGTGACAACCTACTTGGCAATAACCATGATTCTGACTGTGACCTTTCAAGAGTAGATGTCACAAAGTGCTTCACAATTGAAGACAAATCGAGCAGAAAAACAGAACCAAGAGTCCACAGGAAGAGAGTTCCAGTTCATGAGCTACAACCTCAAAAGCTCCTTTTATCTTGAGCCTTGAGTGAGGAACAAGAAAGTAACCCTGTTCTGATGACCTCAGGATTTCCACTGGTATCATATGGCTCATGTATGGCTCTGAACAGGATTACAAGAATCTTGAACTGGATTCTGAATTTGATAGGAAGACAGTGCAAAGAAGTCAGGCATGGAGTTGCATGAGACTTAGTCAGAAGCTTGCAGCAGCATTTTGTCTGTAAGCAGTTCAGAGATGTCTTGTTCAGACAGGAAAGAAGGAAATGACAGAAATAAAGCCTGGAGGTAATGCAGACATGCACTGAACTCCGCACATGTGCATGCACACATGCAGGATGTGCATGTGTGAACGCAAATGTCTGCGTGAGAGCCTCTACATTATCCCAGACTTTTTCCACCTGGTCACCTAGTATAATGTCCGTAGAAATCCAGGATCCCCACTGTGTTGGTGGCGCTTCTAACATGCGACAGACGCAAAAATGAAAACAAAAATGAAAAACACATAAAGAAGACATCGACAAAGATGCCAAGAGAGTTTGTGGTGATAAGAGCTGATACCAGTGTCACGCTGCTGTAAACATTATCACGTAATCTCCACAGTGGAGTTGATACGTTACTTCCTCCACCTCTCACCTGGAAAATGTGGAGGATTTTATGCTGTTGTGAACGCGCCTGTGCCGAGAACCTCCCGCTGCTTTGTGCATGTGTGAAAGGAAAAGTCCAGGTAATTGTGTCCAGAGGTCACATCTGAAAACAGTTTAAGCAATGAACACAATAAACTAAAGTCAAGCATAATTACTCCAATGATAAAAGCAGGAGTGAACCAAACAATTTACGTGTTTGTTTTTTAACTGGAGGGCTTTTAATCTCTGAGAGCTTTGTGGACTCACTGTAGATTCTCAGTTCTTAAGCACTTTTATGGACAAACTAACATTATGATGGCTGGATCTGACTGTGAAATCTTGCAATCTTACCGTGTCAAAGTTGAGGGACAGCATTATTTCTCTGAATGCTGAACTCAAGGAGAAAGACAAGCTCATCTTTGGCTTCATCACTATCGCCACGACTCAGGCATCACACATCGCGGCCTTGAAAACCTCTGGTTGCAGTTATCACCTGAACGCAACCAGGCCAAGTCTCCATGGCCACTCCGCTCTGAAAATACATTTCCTGCCTCAAAATCAGAATGTGAAGAGTTTGCTGAATCTTTTGATAACAAGATAATTAATATCCGTACCATTATTGTAAAAGCCATAGATACATCAAATAACTCAACCCCGACCTCTTCCCAGACAACTCTAAATTCCACTTCATAAACTTATTGCACAACTAAAGTCTTCCACATGCTCACTGGATGCAATCCGGACTATATTTTTTAAAGAGGTTTAGACAGTTTTATTCTGGATCTTTTAGACATTTTAAATTGCTCACTGGAAACAGGTATCTTTCCAGATGCATTTAAGACAGCTCTGGTAAAGTCACCATGGTGTCAGCTATCATTTTTATGCTGATGATACTCAATTATGTCTATCCGTAGCGCCAGATGACTATGATGCTCCAAACCAAGTTATAAATTGCCTCTTCAGCGTAGAAAAATGGATGAGCCACAATTTTCTGAAATTAAACGAAGATAAAACTGAAATGCTTATAATTGGTACTGATGATCAAAGACAAAACATTATTAGCAAACGTGGAAGTCTGGCGCATCACAACAAATCAAAAGTACAGAACCTGGGTGTTACACTAGACTCAGAACAAGATTTTAATTCACACATAAACAATGTCACGAAGATTGGCTTTTATCATTTAAGAAACATTGCAACAGCAAGACTGTACCTCTCTCTGGAAGATGCCTAAAAGGTGACTCATGCTTTTATACTTTCTCGCCTGGACTACTGTAATGCACTTTATTCAGGACTACCGAAAAAATCCATCGATCGACTATAACTTGTACAAAATTCAGCAGCCAGGGATTTATCGAGAGAGAGGAAAAGATATCACATTAGTCCGGTCTTTACACTGGCTTCCAGTATCACTGAGGATTGATTTAAAAATTATTTTACCTGTTTTTAAGTCTCTTAATGGTACAGCACCCTCATACATCTCTGACTGTTTATCTGAATATGTTCCAAACCGTTCCCTCAGGTCGTCTACCACGGGCTTGCTCAATATCCCAAAAACAAACGATCTGGCAGATTGGTCTTATCTGTTCAATTTTACAATTTCTTTTTAAAAATTATTTAATTTTATTGCTAACATGTTGTTATTGATCTCTTATTTTCTGTCTTTGATTTGATTGATTTTATTGTAAAACACTTTGAGCTGCATTTTAAGTATGAAATAAATGTATTAGTATTATGATAGAGAGCCACAACCTCTGTGCTTCTCTAACTGTTCTCATAGCAGAGTTTTAAACACCACATTATAGTATAATCCTAGATCTCTGGCCTCTCACACGGGGAAAGTCTTTCTTATCCGATATCTACTAATAATTACTTCAGGCCTGTTACCGGTTACCATTCTCCTGCTGTCAGGGCAGCATTAGTGTTAATGAATCCACTAAACCTAGTACCTACAGTGTAATCCATGTTGTCCTGCTGACAAGATTATTATAAACTTTCTGAAAAAACACTTTCTAATCCTCAATTTGTTTGTTTTCCTCAAGCACATGCAAATCCAAGCTGTGAACCTCTCTCATTTTGTATCCCTCTCTATCTCTCCCTCTGTTCTCTCTTTTCACTCAGACTCTGCCTCTGTTGAGGTGTGGAATGTTTTCTACACACACTTTGGGCCTTTATACCAATCAACCAAGGTTTTGATGTCAGAGTGTATCCAAGTATTGTTGCTGACCATGTTCATCCTTGTAGGGCCACTGATTACCTGCCCTTTCTTCCCATCAGGAGTTTTTCCTTGTACAGTTTGAACAACACGAAGAGACTCTAAGAGAACGAGCTGAAAGGCTAACAGGCCAGCGGAAACTGCGGTGCTTAGTGGTTCTGATTATAAAATAGACTATGAGTTTCTGACAATTTAACTAAAAGCACTGTTGAAGAACTGTAACACGTGTTAGGCTCTGGCTTTTCGTCGGTGGTGATGAGCCCCGTGGCACGGCCTACTGCCACAGGGGCACTATCTTTTAAAAAAATTTTTATGACCCAACTTCCAATGAGTGTGACTTGTTGCTCGTCAGCTGGTCAGCATGCTGTGGTAGTTGGGTGTGATCAGTGTCGGCTGAAGGAGGGAGAGATTGTGGATGTTGTTCGGGGAACAGTGCCAGTGAGGGAGTTTGATTGTACAAGGTGATCCGTGTTGGCTGATCACTCTCTCCCCTTTGTCAGCAGTGGCGTGCTGGGACCGACGGACTGTTCCAAAGACGGTGGAGAACAGCCCATCACAGCGAGAACAGTATGTGCATGTGAGTGTGCGTGAAACAAGCTAACCTGTCCCTTGAGAGTCTGGGGCTGTATTGACGATGTCACGACTTCACCCAGATTTTAACAGTTTCATTGTCTGTTTTCGTATTATGTGCATCACTAACTCATGTCATTTCAGATGTCAGCCACTCCCCTCTGCTCTGCGTCACACGGATCCCATTACCTGCCCCACCCCCAGACTCACCTGCTTTCCATTAGTCATTACTCACCCAGTATATCTACCTGATCATTTCCCTTGTTCCCTGCCAGATCGTCTAGTGTGTTTGTGCCTAGCCTTCCAGCGTTATCCCTGCCGTATCTGTTTTGCCTGATCTGATCTCTGACCTGCTTTCCGGACCCTGGATTCCCTTTTGCCTGCTCCTTATCGGATTTGTTTGCTACCTGACTGACTACCTGGCTTTTGACCCCGGATCGTTCCAAATAAACCTGAACTCTTGTCTTTCCCTAAACCTGCTCCAGTGTCGTGCTTTTGGGTTCACGTCTGTCATTTTGCGCACCCTGACAGTACGATCTGGCCAAGAATGAACCCAGCCGACTCTGAGAATCTCTGGAGAGAGATGGCGGCACAAGCTGGTGCTCTGCACCAACACGAGCGTCAACTTACCGCCATGGCAGAGGCTTTCCAAGAAGCTTCCGCACGCCACGACCAACATTTGGAGGCTCTCAACGACCAGTTCCAGCGGTTAGCACAAGTCCATCAACCACCGGCTGTTTTACGGCCGGCCATTCCTCCCGCTCGTGCTATCTCCGGTCCGGAACCTCGCCTTAACGCTCCCGAACGGTTCTCCGGAGCTCCAGGTACCTGCCGGTCCTTCCTTACACTCTGTTCGTTGACTTTTGAACTACAACCTCTCACATATCCCACCGAGAGATCGAGAGTGGCTGGTATGATCACCCAGCTTTCGGGACGGGCACGGGATTGGGGAACCGCCGAGTGGGAGAAGCAGTCGGCGATCTGTTCTTCCGTGTCAGCTTTCTCAGATGGTCTCCGGAAGGTTTTTGACCATGCTACCCCCAGCCGAGAGGCGGCTCGTGGACTTTTCAACCTGATCCAGGGGTCGGCGAGTGGTGGATTATTCCATTGAATTCCGGACTCTCGCTGCTGAGAGCGATTGGAATTCAGCCTCGCTGACGGACGCCTTCTACAACGGTCTCTCTGACGTCATCAAGGATGAGCTGGCGGCACGGGATCCTCCGGCTGATTTGGACACGCTCATAGCAACGGCGATCCGCATCGACGGACGTCTCCAGGAACGGAGGCGAGAGAGGGCGGTGACGAGTAGTCACCGTAGCCGTCACCCCTCACCACCTTCAGACTCCTCGTTTGCACCGATCGCGAGCGTTCCCAGCGAACCAGCGGAGCCGATGCAACTCGGCAGGACCCAGCTGTCATCAGCTGAACGACAGCGCCGCCAGAGGGAGAACTGCTGCATGTACTGTGGGCAGGGAGGCCACTACGTGTCATCTTGTCCGGTAAAAAGACCGGGCTCACCAGAAATTCCGAGGGCGCTGGTGAGTCACATCACAAGTTCTGAAACGCCCCCTCGGCCCCTTATCCACGCCCAGCTCTTCTGCAAAGGACAGACTAACACAGTCTTGGTCTTTATTGACTCTGGGGCCGACACCAATCTCCTGGACCGTACTCTTGCCGTTCAGCTGGGTATTGAGCAGGAGCCTTTGATCCAGCCCATCAAGGCCACTGCTCTGGATGGGCACCTCCTCTGCACAGTAACCCACCGCACCATCCCTCTCCGTCTGGGCATGTCAGGTAAACACACGGAGACTCTCACGTTCCACCTGATTCATGCACCACAACAACCGGTGATTCTAGGGCACCCATGGTTACGCAAACATAATCCTCACATTGACTGGGTTACCGGTTCCATTTTACAGTGGAGTAACCACTGTCATGCTGTCTGCCTCAGATCTGCGTCATCTCTTGTCTCCAGCCCCTCTCCTCCTAATGAGTTTCCAGATCTTACAGGAGTTCCATCAGAATACCAGGACGTTAAGGAGGTGTTCAATAAAGCACGGGCCACTTCGCTTCCCCCTCACCGCCCGTATGACTGCGCCATCGATCTCCTCCCTGGTACCTCACCACCCAGGGGGCGACTATTCTCCCTGTCTACTCCTGAGACCAAGGCCATGGAGAGGTACATAAATGACTCACTGGCTGCCGGAATTATCCGTCCTTCTTCATCCCCTGCAGGAGCTGGATTCTTTTTTGTGGACAAGAAGGACAAGACCCTCCGGCCATGCATTGATTACCGAGGTCTGAATGACATCACTATTAAAACAGGTACCCCCTCCCACTAATCTCCTCTGCATTCGAACTGTTGCAAGGGGCCACAGTGTTCACCAAGCTTGACCTCCGTAACGCCTATCACCTTGTTCGTATTAGGGAGGGGGATGAATGGAAGACTGCATTCAACACCCCTAGTGGTCATTATGAATATCGGGTTATGCCGTTTGGACTTACTAATGCCCCTGCGATCTTCCAGGCTATGGTAAACGATGTTCTCCGGGATTTTCTTAATATTTTTGTGTTTGTTTACCTCGACGATATCCTGATCTTCTCTAAGTCTGAACCGGAGCATGTTCAGCATGTGCGCAGTGTTCTCCAGAGGCTCCTGGAGAATCAGCTGTTTGTAAAAGCGGAGAAATGTGAATTTCATGCCACTGAAGTAACGTTTTTAGGGTTTATCATCAGGGCTGGTCGTATCCTGATGGACCCCACCAAGGTCAAAGCAGTGGCTGATTGGCCTACCCCCACCACCCGGAAGAGGCTTCAGCAATTCTTGGGGTTTGCCAATTTCTATCGTCGTTTCATCCGTAATTATAGTTCTGTGGCGGCTCCCCTAACGGCTCTCACCTCCCAAAAACTCACCTTCCAGTGGTCCTCTGCTGCAGAAAGAGCATTCGGTGAGTTGAAGTCATGGTTCTCGTCTGCTCCCATCCTTGTCTTTCCAGATCCAGAGCGTCAGTTTACTGTGGAGGAGGACGCATCGGACTCCGGGGTGGGAGCAGTCCTCTCCCAGCGGGCAGCAGAGGACCAGAAGATGCACCCATGTGCTTTCTTCTCCCGTAAGTTGTCACCAGCCGAACGACATTATGATATTGGGAATCGAGAGTTGTTGGCTGTCAAGTTGGCCTTGGAGGAGTGGAGGCACTGGTTAGAGGGGGCGGAGCAGCCGTTTGTGGTTTGGACCGATCACAAGAACCTGGAGTACATCCGGTCAGCCAAACGGTTGAGCTCCCGTCAAGCTAGGTGGGCATTATTCTTTAACCGTTTTGACTTTTCCCTCTCTTACCGCCCAGGATCTAAGAACGTCAAGCCTGATGCCCTGTCTCGTCAGTTCCAGTCCGACAGTGGTGCCACATTACCAGAAAGTATCCTCCCCTCCAAGGTTGTCATCGGCGTTATAACCTGGGACATTGAGGATAAGGTGAAGCAGGGTCAGGCTGATCATCCAGCGCCCAGTGGTTGCCCTGAAAATCGCCTGTTTGTCCCTGCGAATCTACGCTCCAGGTACTCCAGTGGGGAAATTCTTCTCGCCTTGCCTGTCACCCAGGGGTTAGACACACCCTAGCTCTTTTGAGGCAACGCTTCTGGTGGGGTTCCATGGAGGAGGACACTAAGGAGTTTGTCGCAGCCTGCCAGATTTGTTCCCAGCACGAGCGCCCGCCACGCTCCTTCCGGTCTGCTCCAGCCACTACCCATTGCGCATCGTCCATGGTCTCACATTTCTCTTAACTTCATCACTGGACTTCCTACATCAGACGGTAACACCACGATTCTCACCGTTGTGGATAGATTCTCCAAATCTGCCCACTTCATTCCTTTGCCTAAATTACCATCGGCCAAGGAGACGGCTGAACTTATGTTGCACCACATTTTCCGTCCGCATGGCCTCCCCAGTGACATTGTCTCCGACCGGGGGCCACAATTCACCTCCCGGTTTTGGACGGAGTTCTGCAGGCTGTTGGGGGCCAAAGTCAGCCTATCCTCTGGGTTTCATCCGCAATCTAATGGGCAGTCCGAGAGGATGAATCAGGAGATGGAGACTGCCTTGCGGTGCGTCGTCTCCCACAATCCTTCCTCCTGGTCCAAGCAGCTCCTGTGGGTGGAATACGCTCACAACACGCTTCCCTGTTCGTCTACTGGACTCTCACCTTTCCAGTGCTCCCGAGGTTACCAGCCCCCACTTTTTCCTGAGCAGGAGCGTAAAGCCAGTGTCCCATCGGTTCAGATGTTTATCCGTCGCTGTCGTCGCACCTGGTTGCAGGCCCGCTCTGCTCTCCTACGTTCATCGGACCGGTACCAGAGAGGGGCCAACCGGCACCGCATCCCAGCTCCCCACTACACTCCTGGCCAGAAGGTTTGGCTGTCCACTCGTGACCTCCCACTCTGGGTGGAGTCCAGGAAGTTGGCTCCGCGGTTTGTGGGTCCTTTTCCCATCGCCAGGGTCATTAACCCTGCTGCAGTCCGTCTCCGCCTTCCCCGGTCCATGAGGGTCCATCCAACATTTCATGTCTCCAAGATCAAACCTGTTAAAGAAAGCCAGCTTCAGCCCTCCTCCAGACCCCCATCACCCACCCGGCTTATTGACCGGGGCCCTGCTCACACCGTTAATCGTCTCATGAAGTCCCGACGGCGGGGAAGAGGCTTCCAGTATCTGGTGGACTGGGAGGGTTATGGCCCTGAAGAGCGCTGCTGGGTCCCGTCTCGCGATATCTTTGACCCAGACCTCATCAAGGACTTCCATAGGGCCCATCCTGACCAGCCTGGTGGGAAGTCAGGAGCCGTCCCTAGAGGGAGGGGTTCTGTCACGACTTCACCCAGATTTTAACAGTTTCATTGTCTGTTTTCATATTATGTGCATCACTAACTCATGTCATTTCAGATGTCAGCCACTCCCCTCTGCTCTGCGTCACACGGATCCCATTACCTGCCCCACCCCCAGACTCACCTGCTTTCCATTAGTCATTACTCACCCAGTATATCTACCTGCTCATTTCCCTTTTTCCCTGCCAGATCGTCTAGTGTGTTTGTGCCTAGCCTTCCAGCGTTATCCCTGCCTTATCTGTTTTGCCTGATCTCATCTCTGACCTGCTTTCCGGACCCTGGATTCCCTTTTGCCTGCTCCTTATCTGATTTGTTTGCTACCTGACTAACTACCTGGCTTTTGACCCCGGATCGTTCCAAATAAACCTGAACTCTTGTCTTTCCCTAAACCTGCTCCTGTGTCGTGCTTTTGGGTTCACGTCTGTCATTTTGCGCACCCCTGACAGACGAGGAACCCGTGGTATACAGTCACTGACTGTTACACATGGCAACTCATTAAATGCAAAGAAGTGATAGAAGGAGTACAATTATTGTTGCTTTCCACCACTAGAGATAGCTCTTGGTGAGTAAAGAAATGAAGATTGATGTTCAATTGGTAAGTAAACAGCTGTAAATGTAATAGAAAGAAATTGCAAAAACCTACATATAGCCCATTTAAATCTCACAAATATAGGCTGAAAGAAAAAAAGAAATCCATCATGTCTAAAATGTAAGACTCTCTGACTTTTCTTACCAGAACAATCTGTAGCAGGATGCAAAGGGAAGCCTGACACTCTGATGAGCACTATCACATTATAGCTGTTTTCAGACATGACCTGCGGGTAAATCTGGAGAATTGGCTACAGAGTTACCCAGAGTTTGTCTTTCACACATGCATAACACAGCGGGAGGTTTTCTGCAAAGACATTCACGCCAGCAACAAATCCTCCACATTATTCAGGCGAGAGGTGGAGCAGCCGAGTGCAGCAGGCAGAGGACAGGAATTGAAGTATAACTACGCTGCAGAGATCATGTGGTTTTCTTGACAACACACAAACACCGTCATCTGCTCACGTTGCATGTTGCAACACACTCTCTTAACATCTTCGTTGATGTCTTCTACTTGTTTGACGTCACTTTTTCACTGGGGAATATTTGTTTTCTTTTTGGGGTTGTTTGCGCCTGACGTGCATTAGAAGCACCCCCCCCCCACTCACTTGTGGTAAATCCAGCATGAAACTCCTCCTGTGTTCACAAATCAACTTATCCTAGATATCCTACTAGGAGGCCAGGTGGATAAAGTCAGCAAAGACTGCCGAGTGGACAGTCGGACATTTGTGCACATGCACCTCCTCTGGATAAAATACGGAGGAACTATGGAGTTCAGTGAACGTCTGAAAGCTGCTTATGTCTCTCCACTGCTGCCTCCCGCCCTCTCAAGTCACCTGCATTTGTGTATAATACTGTGTTTAGGAATAATCTGCAGGCTAAAGTCAGACCATGAATATTTAGTTGTGATATAAATGCTATTAATATTGTCCCAGCACGGCCTTCAACTACTCACTCTTGATCTATAAATGGAAATGAGAAAGTCTGAAAGCAGATCGATGATGGAAGAAATCAGGTCCCTATCAAAGCCCAGTGGTGCAATGAAGGAGTTATTTCTCCAAAACAATAACACGTTTAAAGATAAGAGCATCTTATTTTTCAGAACTTATTTCTCTCCACTGGGTATCTGTGGAAATAAATAGGTATTCCTTGTAGTACTGGATTGGGTAGATGGTGATTGGGACGAAATATCTACTATTGGCTGCATACTACAGATTTATTAGTAATGACATTTGAAGCGTTTTACTTATGGGCTGGGGGTATTTTCTTTGTGTGAAAAATCCTTAGTTAGGTCTACCCAGGTAAATAAAGATAGAATTTATGTCTTAAATTGAAAACAAAACAAAGCTTCAAGCTACAACAGAGAAAAGTGTTTTACGGAAGTTTTTTTATTTCATTTTATTTTGCAGTCCCTACTTCACATCTTTGCATATATGCTTAAAATATTGTGGGTGTGTGCAGAATGAAGAGTGATGATGGCTGGCTGAGGAGTTCTGGCAGCTGCCTCTGACAGTCCTGGCAGACTGAAGAGTAATTGTGATCGGTCCTTCAGTGGAGGCATCAGGTGAGGACAGGAGGCTCTAATAGATAGGAAGAGAAGTGAGTCCAGCAGCTGAGGCCTCAGTCATGCAGTGCAGTGCAGTGGAGACTGAGAGGGGGAAATGGCTGTCACACAGTCAGAGGGAGGAGAGTGTGCGCCAGCAGGGACACATGTTCTGCTTTTCACATCTAAAGTCCTGTCTCCATGTTAATTTGTGAAGATGTTCTTATGCACGCACTCACAAGATAGACTGTTCCGTTACTGTCTTTGCTGTTAGAGTTTCTACTCAGCTGTCAAGGAATTACAATGAGCACATTGTCATTTAACCTACTGGAGCGTCAGGAAACATGAGAGGTGGGAGAGGTGCATCAATGCTTAGGGGAATGAAAGACATGCATAAGGAGTCATAAGAGTGTTTATGTCGTGCAACATGCATGTGTAAAACGATCACAAATGTCAGATTCTGAGCAGATAAAAGCGTACATTGTGTGTATTTATACAGCGCTTTTCTAGTCTTGATGACCACTCAAAGTGGTTTACAGTACAGATTTTAGCCATTCACACACATTCATACAGTGCATCTATGGGCAGGACTTTTTCTTAAAACAAAAGTTTAATTTAGGTATCAGATGATAATGCAGAAGTGCCTTTGTAATGCTCTATAGTTCAGTCAGACAACTCACGTTCAAACGTTTATTGCAGCAGTAGAACAGGTTTAGTGTTTGGCGTCTAGGCTCCAACTTAATCACTCCCCAATATGATTACACAGGAATGATGGGAGTGATGGGCAAATACTTGTAAACCCCCGTCGGAGCCTACAGGTGGATGCTGGGGTGGTGGAGGGGCTGAAGCAACTGGTAGCAATACTGCAGCAGCAGTGTGAGCAAAGGGGATGATGGGAAATTTCTATCTGCTTAAATAGACCACCTGATAAGGTGGATGTGTATTGTAGATGGTTTAGGAGAGTGAGGTATGTAAATGGAGAGTGTTGCCAACATGAATTACTTACATATAGTACGTGGTAAGCTGGCACATAATAATTGTACACAGCTGGGACAAAAGTCACACATCATATATACATGTATAAAAACTGAGCCAATAGCTCAGTACCTCTAGCAGATGTCCCATGTACTAAAGCAGCGGCTGCAGGTTTGGTTGTGACGAGGACCCACGTGTCTTGCCTGCTCTCTCCCCCTTTTACACTAAACACTATTCGTTCAGTAAAGACGCCAAACCATAAATATCTTTCAAAAAACTTGGTTATCAGATTACATCGTTGTGTTTAGTGGTAGCCTGAACATCGTGCTTCCCCATTTACAAACTTGCCCAGCAAAAAGGTCCTATTTCTCTCATTAGCATTCAGTTTGCCACTGTACTGTAAACCTGATGGCACTTCTCTCTGCACTCCTATTGCAGAGGGAAATATTGTACTTTTTACTCCATTACAATTATTTGACAGCTTTGGTGACTTCACATCTTTTTAGATTTTTGCATACAAAACAGAAAAAGGAGTTAGTGAAATTTGAGGTTTTGTTATAAATTAAATACTATAAAACATGTACACTAGTACAGCTGAAAAGATGGCCCATTCATTAATTATAAAAAAATATTTTTAGACAGTAGAAACTGTAAAATCTTGCTTTAACATCATTTCAATAATCTAATGACATCACACATAACAGACACAGGGGGCACTTTTATGGATCACGTATTTTTACTTATAACAGTTAATGTGTTTTATTCCTGACAGCACTTATACTTGACAGTTTCAATGCAGGATTTTAACTTATTACAGATTATATTTATTGTGTGGTACTTCTTCTGAAGTTAATGATCTGAAGTCTTCCTCCACCACCGTATATTAACCATCCACATCTGTACAACTGAGATGATACAGAGATATTTTGGGGGATTTTTGGTCCTTATTGCCCAGCCCAACAGTGAAGACTTAGTACAATGTGTCCTGGTTTAGATGAGACATACCTTTCAGACACAAATGTTAAGTGTAATGTAAGACCTGTTTAACCGGAAACTTTATGTCACTAGTGAGCACAACGAACTGACTGAGGAAAAATGAAATGTGCTTGACAATATTCAGACAAATGCTGGTTCAGAAAATAGCTTAAATGTGAAAGACAACCAGACTGAGGACAGCTTGAGGTTTTCATAGGAGAGTGAATCTGACAATCTTGATGATACAATTCTGCTGTGGTTTGACTAACTAAGAAGAGGTTTTTGTTTGACAGACCTAATAAATGCATTTGGTGATCCAGCAGTTACGAACAAAGAAGTCTCAATCAAAATGAAACTTCCATGGATCTTTCAATGTGAGAGTCTGCTCAGACTGCTCATTGTGAATGGTCTGTATTTAAACAGTGTCTTGCTAATCCCCCATTCACACAGTTCATCTACATGGAGCACTTTCTTTAATACATATCGGTCACAAACTGTCAGCACGAGAACTTGGGATTCAATATCTTCCCGGGAGAATGGCATAAAACCACCAACCTTCTGGTTAGAGGACGACCCGCTCTTCTTTCCGAGCCACAGCCACCCTTCTGAATTCTGGAATGAGTTCTACAACAGAATCACTGTGGGGGCCAATATCAAGGTCCCCCTACCTCAGACAAGAGACCCAAAGGCTGGCTAACAGTTAAATATTTCCCCTTAGGCGTGCCTCTGAACAAGAGCAGCAAGAATTTCATTATTTTACATTCCATGGTGAATATAATTAATTAGCTGTGCACACGGTGGCTGTGTGCATCTGAAGTTGTAGCAAGTTTGTAATATGTCGGGACTTTTGGAGCTTTGTTTTGGTTTTTTTTTGTGAAAGGTTGTGGTACGGACCTGCCTTCAACTCATGGGTTGATGAAATACTTGGAGGGCTTTGGCTTTCACCCTGATTGTTGCACAGTCCTCACAGCCACACATTAGTTTTCTTTTGAAGACGGCTTTGAAGTCACTTTAGTCAGATTCAGTTTTCCGACTGTGTCTATTTTAGACTTAGACTTGGGAAGTCTGATTGTCTTCCTGTCCCCCTGGAGAATCATGGTATATTCTTATCTTTCTATATTCTAGCCTTTCATTTATCTAAATGCCATCAAACGACTGATAATGAGCTGTTTAAATGACATTTTTGCACATTTTGCAGTCTAAATACATGAAATGAGGGGAAATCATTGTTAAGCTATTGTTGTTGACGTGGAATTACAAATCAGAACATTCTTTTCCTCACAACTAGCCCAGCCCCCTTCTCCTCCCACTGCCCTCTGTATGACACTAATCACACATTATTCCTAAAATCACGTTACTGAGCTACTAAAAAGTATGCATTAGGATATGAAAAAATAATTAAAGATGATTAAAAAATAAATAAATGTTCAGTTTTAATCCTCCCTGTGTCAATTGATCATTTATCTTTACTTATTTGCCAAATATGTGCATCAAAAGACTAACATCTTTAACATCTAAATCTCCAGAAATGAACAAAGCCACAATTAAAGGAGTTTAAAAGGTGCCCCCCAAAAAAATACATACCATTACCATGAATAAAACTCCAGGTTTAAATCTTGTTAGTATAAGTCAACAAATTATACAACAGAGTTCTATTTGTTTCATGACATTTTAATGAAGAATTGTTACATATAATATCTTGAAACTAAGTGCATCATATCACACACACTTTGTTAGCGTCAGCTATTTAACATGTTTTACCATGACGATGACTCACCTGTATTATAAAAATAGAAACTGTGCTTTAATTATTCTTGAGTGAATATAGCAGGAAAATGGAAACGGAAAAAGTCTTGCAGTGCAACGTACAACTAACTGTCGGCACTGCCATATTTTGCATATACCTCAAAACAGATATGCAGTGAAACCGAGCTTAACATCTCCCGAATGTCTGCAACTCTGGAATGTGAAGTGGTCTTAATCCACTGTTGCTGTCGGAACTAAATCAAACCCTCAAACAAGGTCAAATCATGAGTGCCATAGTGTTAAAGAGGTACCATGATACTAAAGAGAGGCGAACTTAGGAACTGACAATGGGGACTAAAACCCTAGTTTTAGGTGTAGTGCTCCTGAAGTGCAGCGGAACAACAGGGGACTACTTTTTCATCCAGGTGAGGAAACGGAATGTTCACAGTTCACATCATTACATGTTGGAATTTTAATACATTTTAAGATGTCAAGGATCCAATTATCACTAAGTGTATCAGAGAGCCATTACATCATATGGAAGGTCAAAATTGTCATATTGACATTTAAGCAGTATTGTTTGATTCACATCAACGCAACAATTTAGTAAACCGCATGAAACAAAAAACAGCCCCCACTAAGTTACACACTGAGACTTGTTGTGAGGTACAAAAACACAGGGGGTGGAATGGATAACAACCTATTGTTTCATGGCTTTGCAGCACCACCTTGTTAATGACAATAAGGCACAAACGGGTTTGTATTTACTAAGTATCTCGTGGCATTATAAAGTAATGTT
>CM031680.1:23197881-23317533 GCA_006182925.3 Reinhardtius hippoglossoides | reverse complement strand
ACGGGTGGTTAGTTTATTAATCCTTTATTAATCCCCTTTTTCTTTGGTTCTCGTCGCCGTGGTAAGTCCCAGCCCTGTCCCTGTATGATCTTGTCAGAAGTGTTTTGTTTCATATGTTAATTGGTATTCTGTTTGTTTGTTTCATTGTGCTTTTGTTTGCATTTATTCTGTTATATTAAAGTTCTTTTCCATTAGTACAACACGTCTCTTGCCCCGTGATTCAAACGAACCTGTGCTGTTGCACTTACAAAATTGTAGTTATTTCCTGGAGGTGAAACTCCCCAGGTGGCGTTGTGGCAACTTCTCACTATCCCCGCTTTCCGTCACGCTCAATCAAGGGTGATCACTTTGGAGGGGTTTTTCCCACCCCCTCACAATTCAGAGGAAGAGGCTACTTCCCATTTTCTCTGCCCTGCGCGCGCGCCAGCCTGTTACATGGTGCGCACGGCCGCGGTGCGACGTTCACAGCGTCTGTTTGTGCATTACAGGGAACTTTCTCAAGGGCTCCCCCTGTCGGCACAGCACCTGTCTCACTGGCTCTGTGAGGTCTGTTCACAGGCTTATCTCTCATCAGGAATGGACCCCCCACAGAGCATCAGATCACATTCCACCAAGGGAATCTCTTCCTCTGCGGCTTTGCACGGAGGAATGACAGTGGAGGACATCTGCACTGCAGCTTCCTGGTCTTCCCCCTGTTCTTTCATCCGTTTCTACCTGCAGGATGTTTCTCCATGACTCACTCTGTACTGAGTGTTTTGTCAGAATGATGGGTTCTTGGATGCATCTGTATACTGCTCTCCTTCCCATTATAGATCTGGGGAGAGCTGTCTGATTTTCTACTCTGTCTTTGTTGGACTGTTACAATGCGTAACCTTCTATCACTTCTTACAGCAGTAGATATCCCAGGCCATTTCCATCATGAAGTTTTCTTCATATTCCACTATGATGCCTGGGAATGGTTTGTTGGATTATTAAAGTAGATGTGTTTATGCTTGTGGTACTGTACAGACCCAGTGAGCCATGGACTACATCGAGCTTCGCCTTTAACCCACTAGCGATAGCATTAAAGGGCGAAGCCTATACGATATAGAACGTTAGTTACGTACTGTAACTCTAGATTCTATGAGTATAGGCACAGCCCTTTAAGTCTTGGGCCTCACTGGTTTCCTTTATGGCTGAAGAAAAGCTATTTTTTGGGAACCGATCGCCCGGTCTCAGTCCAATTTATACAAGGTGAGACCGGGGGTGGGGCCCGCAGTAGGTGGGCGTGGACTAAAGTTTTCAGTGCTGCGCATGCGCGTGAGGGATGAACCCACTAGTGATAGCCTTAAAGGGCTGCGACTATACTCATAGAATCTAGAGTTACAGTACGTAACTAACGTTTCTCTTGACGTGTTTTAGGAAACAAACTTCATCCATAATGTCTGGCAGAGGCAAAACCGGCGGAAAGGCCAGAGCGAAGGCAAAGACTCGCTCGTCCCGCGCTGGGCTCCAGTTCCCTGTCGGTCGTGTTCACAGGCTGCTGCGTGAAGGCAACTACGCACATTGCGTTGGTGCCGGCGCCCCCGTCTACCTGGCGGCTGTGCTGGAGTACCTGACCGCTGAGATCCTGGAGCTGGCTGGAAACGCCGCCCGCGACAACAAGAAGAGCCGTATCATCCCTGCCACCTGCAGCTGGCCGTCCGCAACGACGAGGAGCTCAACAAACTCCTGGGCGGAGTGACCATTGCTCAGGGCGGCGTGCTGCCCAACATCCAGGCTGTTCTGTTGCCCAAGAAGACCGAGAAGGCCCCCAAGTCCAAGTAAAGCAAAGCTGCTGGAAACCACCGACACAAAGGCTCTTTTAAGAGCCACACACTCTCCTCTGGTAGAGAGCAAATCTCCTCATGTCACCCACCAACTTCACCAACAACCAAAATACACAAGTTCAGATAAATTTAAAAAAATTATGTTTATTGTTGTTCAACATGTTACTTTAACATTTTAGGGAAGGATTAAACTGATCTTTGAGTTAACTACATCAATAATGTATGTGTACATGTACTTTTGTGTACTTACAGAGTTTGTGACAAAAATGCAACCTTAGTTAACAAGGTATTTATTACATTAACATCATTGTAACACTTGTAACAGTGATACAACATGGACTTGTAATGGTGACACAGACAACGTTTGTGCATGTGTGTGTATACATGTAAATGTATGTATGTATGAATGCAGTGAACATTGACTGACCATTGGCTCAATTTACCCCCACATCACTGGCTCTTTTTACCCCACAACCACCAATTTGACAAAACACTTTCACACAGTAGCTCAGATCAACGGTTCTGTTAAGTTTATTATCTTGTTTTGTAGCTTACAATGACTTAAATTAACATGTAATAATGTCAAAAACATCTCTAATTTAACTAAGATAAAACAGATATAATTTTAGCAACATGATGAATTCACTTTGCTTGACAAAGATATATTTGTTCTAGTTTGCTTACCACACTATCCATGTGCACTACACTTCCTTAATTTGGCTGGCTCATCTTACCTGCTGGCTCGACTTACACAGTTGTCACCTACGTGTGTTTCTGCACAGACTTGAAGCGTAAAGCGGCTGCGCTCTGCTCCACAACATCCACTCAGTCAAAAATTACTTTTAACCAACCGTGACAGACATTTAACTACATTTCCCCAAAACATCTGAATCTTAGGGCATTCCCACAAGCAGTGAATCAGAGTTCCTTTCTCATGTAGGTATTTAACACAGACATCATGCACTGAAAAAGGTTAAACTACCGTGTCAATAATTTTAACCCTTGTGTTGTTCCTGGGTCTAATTGACCCAGAGTTTGTGTGTGTGTGTGTGTGTGTGTGTGTGTGTGTGTGTGCGTGTGCGTGAGTGAGTGCATGCGTGTGATCATACGCAAGCCCTGGCCGGTCAGGGTTAGGGTTAGGGTGACCCAAGGATTGTCATTATCCAATTCTCCTGGGGTAATTGAGACCAATGGATTGTCATTCTCGATTGTCATGGGAGGGGTCATTTAGACCCCCAGAGGGGGCGCTGTGGTGCTCTGCGGGGGTCATTTAGACCCACACCTGATTCCAATTGATAATCAAGGGGGGATACATTAGACCCATATATAAGTCTCAGTGTGCCACTCTCTCACGGACCATGGCAAGATGTCGCGTCAGGAGCGTTTCACCAGAGAACAGGTTCTCCAACAGCTATTCTCCCAGCAACCATCCTCTGAACCCGAAGAGGACGCGAAAGAGCCAGACCGAGAAGCGGACGGACAAGGAGATGGAGAAGCAGACCGAGAAGCAGACCGAGAAGCAGACGGACAAGGAGATGGAGAAGCAGACCGAGAAGCAGACCGAGAAGCAGACAGAGAGGACGGAGACGGAGACAACGGCGATAGCGAAGAAGACGAAGACGACGACGGTGACGAAGACTACGACCCAGTGGGTGATGCTTCTGCAGATTCGTTGGAAGAAGAAGAAGAAGGAGGACAAGACCGCGGCGACACCACCACCACCACCACCGGACTCGTGGAAAGAGAAACCTTCCCCTCAAGAAACGGGGAAATAACATGGTCCTCGAGGGCGTACGGCCGAGAAGAGGGCCACTGCTCCTCCTCCTCCTCCTCCTCCTCCTCTGCTGCGGCTCAAAGCGGGGTCTCACGATCCACGCGACTTCCCGCACCGGTGACCTTGCCTCGACGTTCCACCTGTTCATCACACCGACAGCCTGTGGGACGCAGAGAGCGGCGCCGGGCGATATTTCGTGCCACGATGCCCCTAAAACTCTTCCACACGTACTCCAGACTGCTGCGCTTTGACGACCGCGAGACAAGATGCACAAGATGAGCCACGGACAAATTGGCGGCCGTGCGAGAGGTCTGGGACACGTGGGTGTCGCGGCTACCGCACCTCTACAACCCGGGGCCCGAAGTGACCGTGGACGAGCAACTGGTTCCGTTCAGAGGTTAGTCTTTTTTTTAATTTATATTATTGTTATGTTATGTTATGTTATGTTATGTTATGTAGATAGCGGCTGCTAGTCCTCGTCCTCATCTCATCTCCTCTCATCTCTTCTCCTCCTGTTTTCTCTCTACGCCGGTGTCCATTCCGTCAGTACATGCCCAGCAAGCCGGCGAAATACGGGTTCAAGTTGTGGGTGGCCTGCGATGCGAAATCAAGCTACGCTTGGCAGATGCAAGTGTACACCGGAAAGCTGAGCGGCGGACGCCCAGAACGGAACCAGGGGTTGCGGGTAGTGCTCGATGTAATGGAGGGACTGCACGGTCGTAACGTCACGTGCGACAATTACTTCACCTCCTACCAACTCGCGCGGCAGCTCCTGGAGAGGGAGCTCACCGTGGTCGGCACTGTTCGGAAGAACAAGCCGGAGCTCCCGACCGGGCTGCTCGCGTCAGGGGAAGAGAGGTGTTCTCTTCCAAGTTCGCATTCACGCCCACTGCCACTCTTGTGTCCTACATCCCAAAGAAAAACAGGAATGTGGTGCTCCTGAGCACACGGCACCCTGAGGCTGACATCAGCGACCGCGAGGACGGGAAACCGGTCATCGTCCTGGACTACAACAGCAACAAAGGTGGCGTGGACAACCTAGACAAGTTGATCGGAACGTACAGCTGCAGGAGGATGACCGCGCGCTGGCCCCTGGTCATATTTCACAACATTCTCGATGTCTCTTCCTACAACGCCTTCGTGATATGGAGAGAGATCCACCCAGACTGGATGCTGGGCAAGCGGAACAAGTGGAGGGTGTTCCTGGAGCAGCTGGGAAAGGCTCTGGTCACTCCGTTCATCGCACGAAGGGAGCGCTTCCCCCGCACGGACGAATCTGCCGCGGTTGTGAAGGCTGTAACAGCAGCCGCCGCCGCCGCCGCACAGAGAGCTGTTGACTACGACGCTCGACCCGAGTGTCCGGCCTCCTCTATAGCCCTAGCAGCAGCCCCGCTCGGGGCGAGTAAGAGGAAGAGGTGTCAGATATGCCCCAGGAAGAAGGACTGTAAAACTCACACCATGTTTCCCGCGGGTGTAACAAATACATCTGCAAGGGCTGCTCACATGTCTATTGCGCTACGTGTGCGTGGGGTGGGCTATGTGAGGGGGCCAACAGCCGGGGGAAGCAGGGACAACACAAGGGTTATGTGAATTTCTTTATTGGTCTAATTGAAAATCATGGTTTCCGTTTTTAAACCTGTTTTGCTCAGTTAGTCTCAAAGCAAATAATACTCCCTTTGGATCATAATAAAAGTAACAATTTGACTGAAATTGAATTTTCACTTGAAACCAGAGATTTTCATGTCACGTGACCACGTGACGTCTATCAGGTAGCTCTGCAAGTTTTGCTGACTCGTACCCTGTGCTGAGGCAGTGAAGACGTCTGTAGTACAGCTCTAAATAATAAGGTAAGAATTTTAAATGATGTTGTTTTAAGGTGAATGCATTTTTTCTGTACTCATTTGGTTAGCCATGAGTTAGCAAGTTTTAATGCTAGCTAAACCAGGTCATTTGCATTAATTTCCCATGAAAGTGGCAAACTTTTGTTGTGTCTGTTCGACTAGTGAAAAGATAATATTGTTGCTATTGTTGTTTCGGAAAACTTAATGTTAGTAAATTATGTGTATTATAATTCCCAAAATTAACTATGAACGTCATTTTCATGTATATTTAAATAGGAACGACAAACATAAAATAGAAATGGAGCACTTTAGAGAATAGCTTTAAAATTACCATCGATACTTACTAATATATTATGCAAATTTATTTTCAATAATTTCAGTTGAATTTCCAATATAGTAGAAATTACACAACGGTATGTAAATGTACTTCACATTAGTATTTGTTAGATGTTTTATTATTATATTTCAAGAATTGTAAACACACACAATCTAAAATGATAAGAAACATCAAGTTACCCACCCGAATGTAATGTAGGTTAATTTAAAATATTAAAGTTAGAAACTGAATATAGCAGTTATCTTGCCAAAAAAATAATTTCTGTTTCACGACGATCTGAAATTTATAAACATTATAAGCTGGAACACAGACATTATGGACACCGCCATTCCTATCTATGCATCTATTTCAACACTCCATGTACCTGCAAGATTGGAATGCAGACCTGTGGTCTGTATCATACGATAACTGCTAAGAAACTGAGCCAAATAAATAAAAATACATGTTTTGGCCCTTGATGTCAAAAATATGATCTTACACAACCAAATCTGCTCGTGCTATTTAGTTTTATAAAGATCAATGCAGATTTTATGAGAATTTCCACTGTTCCACTTCAACCACGATCACTGGCTACATTAGACCAGGACCACATCAAGCTGACTGACATCATCAGAAACAAGGGAGGAGTCTTCAGAGAGACGTTCTCTCTGAAAGTTCTTGATCAGGTATGTACTTGATCAGTATATTGAAAATACGCCCAGTACATTAAAATAATTGTTCTATCACTTAAATAACAACATTGTAAATGTTCATGCTCAAATTTGAACACATTTCATTGTGGAATTAGATCAAACATTGAAAGATATACTATCTTTATCTTTAGTCTCAGAGGTAAACAGTGTTTCAGCCAAATACTATTGAAGTTAACGGTGACTCCTTCAGATGTAATAAGACAGCAGAAAAAAAACATTAAATGCCTCCATACTTACACCATGTGTTGAGCCTAAATGTCCTCTGATATCCTCCTCTGGAGCTGGAACCGCACACAAGTTCTCCCCCAAGGGGACGCGCGGGATGCATGTTAGCATCGCTACGTCCGCCAGCATCGCTACTTCCAGTAGTGGACTTTTAGGCTTAAAACACGGTGTAAATGACGCTGTTTCGAGAAACCACACAAACAGTATGGAGGCATTTTAGTTTTTTTCATCCATTGTATTGGATTTGGCTGCAACGCTGTTTAGCCCTGAAACTCCGAAAGTGTTTTATGGACTTAAACACTTCACCCACCCCTCCATCTGCATAGTGGTGAGTAGATAATGAGTGAATTAAATTTTTTTATGAACTATACATTGAATATTTAAAATGGATAGTTTATACATGGTCTCAGATCCTAACATTATAGAACCCCAATTTAAGTTTTGTATTGAGATTTGATTGGGAAAATAGTTTGTGAAAATATTTTTTATGATGGTACATCAGACACTGGTTTCATCAGAATAACTTTCTAATAAAGTTCTTGTCATTTATCAGGTCGTGCAGAAGAATGAAGCTGCGGAGGAGGCTCCTCTCCGGCCACCACATGACATTGGGATTGTTATTGAAGGTGTGGATGTCCTTAATGAGTTGCGATCAGTCACACGTGTATGTATCACAATAAAAATTAAGGTCTTTTGAACCGACTTTTCCTGTCTTTATTTATAGTAAGTAAATTGAATTAAACATTTTCTTTAACAAATGTATTTTTTTTATCTTGAGTGAAAATTTGACATTTATATACTAGCAAATTCAGATTTTGTTTTAGTTCTAAAACAAGGAACTAATTGTATTGATGCAATTAAGCTACGAAACGTCTTCATTGCAAATATTTGAAAACATTTTTTTGAGGAATGTGATACCTGTGACAAAGTTGTTCAAATGTAAGCAAGATGCCCTCAAAACCATTCCGATTCCCTTTTCTGCCCATAATTTGAATCTGTCTTCCAATCTACCAGGTTTGAATTGTCCATTTCCCCAGATACGAGTTAATTGTGACAAAGTTATCTTTTCACCAACATACTTATGTACCGCAATACTTTAGTTTAATGACAGCCACTGATCAAGTCTATGCTGCTATAGAGCTCATTTTTATGACTAAGAACAGACAAGAAGCTGCAATAAAACAGCAGCTGAGCTACTGGAAAACAAAGCTTCTGACAGGACATGAAGGAGAGTTCAACTGGTAGTGGAAGTTGTTTCGCTTCACATATTTGGAGAGCACCGCCATCTGTTGGCTGCCTGATGTTACTACATTATACATATGTGATGTAAAGCTGAAATCATAATTTTTCTGTGTATATATAGATACTGTTTTTAAGTGTCACTTATAAATTAAGCAATTAAAGATACGAGGAAACTACGATAAATATATAGTAAGAGAATAAATGTGTTTCTACGAAACAAATATGAAAGTTTAAAAAAGGAACACTCTTCAAGAAGTATAGAATATGATGTAAAGCTGAAATCATTGCACATCATGTTACATGGTGTGTGTGTGTCAGTAGTAGTCTGCTTCTCATTCACACAGAGTCAAAAGATGTTTTATATTACTTGATAGTATTTGATGTTTTGATATGAAATAACTTCTAAATATTGACATTGTAACAAATAAATAATTACTATCTTTCTATATAACTTGACTCCCTTTAGTTAATAACTCTGTCTCTACATATTTATTGACAGTGGTGATGATTGTTGAGGAAGCAGCTCTTTGTGGATAGACGTGTGTGGCTCTTAAAAGAGCCTTTTACCAGGATGGACATGTTTCACAGTGAGGACAGCTCACTTCTTCTTGGCTGCTGTCCTCTTCACTTTGGGTTTGGCGACCTTCTTCGCGGGGGATTTCTTGGCAGCAGGCGCCTTTTTCGCCACCTTCTTAGGGCTCTTCGCCGCTTTCTTGGGGCTCTTCGCCGCTTTCTTGGCTGCCGCTGACTTGGGCTTTTTAGCCACTGCGGGTTTCTTGGCGGCGGGCTTCTTCGCTTTGGGAGCGGCCTTCTCCACCGGCTTCTGGACCTTGGTCTCCACCTTCTTGCTCATCTTGAACGAGCCGGTGGCCCCGGTTCCCTTTGTCTGGACCAGGGTCCCGTTGACCACCAGTTTCTTGATTGTGTTGTTGACGCGGGCATTGTTCTTCTCCACAGAGAAGAGTCATTCTATAATTAGGGCTACATTTCATATCCATGTTGAATTTGTCAATTTGATTACATTTTCAATTCAAGCAATGATCAAATAAATATTGTGGAACATTTCTCTTTCATTCAATGTAAAAAGTCAACAGGTTCCATCATTTATTTTGCAGAAAATGTTTATGCTTTACTGGAATTTGCAGTTTCTCTGCTGTCTGATTTGGTAAATACCAACTTTTGCTCTTCACAAATTTTTGTAATTCAAGCACTATAGAAAAATGAGCCTTGACATAATGTACTACCATTAAGTTTTCCGAAACAACAATAGCAACAATATTATCTTTTCACTAGTCGAACAGACACAACAAAAGTTTGCCACTTTCATGGGAAATTAATGCAAATGACCTGGTTTAGCTAGCATTAAAACTTGCTAACTCATGGCTAACCAAATGAGTACAGAAAAAATGCATTCACCTTAAAACAACATCATTTAAAATTCTTACCTTATTATTTAGAGCTGTACTACAGACGTCTTCACTGCCTCAGCACAGGGTACGAGTCAGCAAAACTTGCAGAGCTACCTGATAGACGTCACGTGGTCACGTGACATGAAAATCTCTGGTTTCAAGTGAAAATTCAATTTCAGTCAAATTGTTACTTTTATTATGATCCAAAGGGAGTATTATTTGCTTTGAGACTAACTGAGCAAAACAGGTTTAAAAACGGAAACCATGATTTTCAATTAGACCAATAAAGAAATTCACATAACCCTTGTGTTGTCCCTGCTTCCCCCGGCTGTTGGCCCCCTCACATAGCCCACCCCACGCACACGTAGCGCAATAGACATGTGAGCAGCCCTTGCAGATGTATTTGTTACACCCCGGGAAACATGGTGTGAGTTTTACAGTCCTTCTTCCTGGGGCATATCTGACACCTCTTCCTCTTACTCGCCCCGAGCGGGGCTGCTGCTAGGGCTATAGAGGAGGCCGGACACTCGGGTCGAGCGTCGTAGTCAACAGCTCTCTGTGCGGCGGCGGCGGCGGCTGCTGTTACAGCCTTCACAACCGCGGCAGATTCGTCCGTGCGGGGGAAGCGCTCCCTTCGTGCGATGAACGGAGTGACCAGAGCCTTTCCCAGCTGCTCCAGGAACACCCTCCACTTGTTCCGCTTGCCCAGCATCCAGTCTGGGTGGATCTCTCTCCATATCACGAAGGCGTTGTAGGAAGAGACATCGAGAATGTTGTGAAATATGACCAGGGGCCAGCGCGCGGTCATCCTCCTGCAGCTGTACGTTCCGATCAACTTGTCTAGGTTGTCCACGCCACCTTTGTTGCTGTTGTAGTCCAGGACGATGACCGGTTTCCCGTCCTCGCGGTCGCTGATGTCGGCCTCAGGGTGCCGTGTGCTCAGGAGCACCACATTCCTGTTTTTCTTTGGGATGTAGGACACAAGAGTGGCAGTGGGCGTGAATGCGAACTTGGAAGAGAACACCTCTCTTCCCCTGACCGCGAGCAGCCCGGTCGGGAGCTCCGGCTTGTTCTTCCGAACAGTGCCGACCACGGTGAGCTCCCTCTCCAGGAGCTGCCGCGCGAGTTGGTAGGAGGTGAAGTAATTGTCGCACGTGACGTTACGACCGTGCAGTCCCTCCATTACATCGAGCACTACCCGCAACCCCTGGTTCCGTTCTGGGCGTCCGCCGCTCAGCTTTCCGGTGTACACTTGCATCTGCCAAGCGTAGCTTGATTTCGCATCGCAGGCCACCCACAACTTGAACCCGTATTTCGCCGGCTTGCTGGGCATGTACTGACGGAATGGACACCGGCGTAGAGAGAAAAACAGGAGGAGAAGAGATGAGAGGAGATGAGATGAGGACGAGGACTAGCAGCCGCTATCTACATAACATAACATAACATAACATAACATAACAATAATATAAATTAAAAAAAAGACTAACCTCTGAACGGAACCAGTTGCTCGTCCACGGTCACTTCGGGCCCCGGGTTGTAGAGGTGCGGTAGCCGCGACACCCACGTGTCCCAGACCTCTCGCACGGCCGCCAATTTGTCCGTGGCTCATCTTGTGCATCTTGTCTCGCGGTCGTCAAAGCGCAGCAGTCTGGAGTACGTGTGGAAGAGTTTTAGGGGCATCGTGGCACGAAATATCGCCCGGCCGCTCTCTGCGTCCCACAGGCTGTCGGTGTGATGAACAGGTGGAACGTCGAGGCAAGGTCACCGGTGCGGGAAGTCGCGTGGATCGTGAGACCCCGCTTTGAGCCGCAGCAGAGGAGGAGGAGGAGGAGGAGGAGGAGCAGTGGCCCTCTTCTCGGCCGTACGCCCTCGAGGACCATGTTATTTCCCCGTTTCTTGAGGGGAAGGTTTCTCTTTCCACGAGTCCGGTGGTGGTGGTGGTGGTGTCGCCGCGGTCTTGTCCTCCTTCTTCTTCTTCTTCCAACGAATCTGCAGAAGCATCACCCACTGGGTCGTAGTCTTCGTCACCGTCGTCGTCTTCGTCTTCTTCGCTATCGCCGTTGTCTCCGTCTCCGTCCTCTCTGTCTGCTTCTCGTCTGCTTCTCGGTCTGCTTCTCCATCTCCTTGTCCGTCTGCTTCTCGGTCTGCTTCTCGGTCTGCTTCTCCATCTCCTTGTCCGTCCGCTTCTCGGTCTGGCTCTTTCGCGTCCTCTTCGGGTTCAGAGGATGGTTGCTGGGAGAATAGCTGTTGGAGAACCTGTTCTCTGGTGAAACGCTCCTGACGCGACATCTTGCCATGGTCCGTGAGAGAGTGGCACACTGAGACTTATATATGGGTCTAATGTATCCCCCCTTGATTATCAATTGGAATCAGGTGTGGGTCTAAATGACCCCCGCAGAGCACCACAGCGCCCCCTCTGGGGGTCTAAATGACCCCTCCCATGACAATCGAGAATGACAATCCATTGGTCTCAATTACCCCAGGAGAATTGGATAATGACAATCCTTGGGTCACCCTAACCCTAACCCTGACCGGCCAGGGCTTGCGTATGATCACACGCACGCACTCACTCACGCACACGCACACACACACACACACACACACACACACAAACTCTGGGTCAATTAGACCCAGGAACAACACAAGGGTTAAAATTATTGACACGGTAGTTTAACCTTTTTCAGTGCATGATGTCTGTGTTAAATACCTACATGAGAAAGGAACTCTGATTCACTGCTTGTGGGAATGCCCTAAGATTCAGATGTTTTGGGGAAATGTAGTTAAATGTCTGTCACGGTTGGTTAAAAGTAATTTTTGACTGAGGCCAAAAATATGTATACTAGGAATCCACCCAGAGGACTTTAACAGAACAATGAAGCAAACGAAAACGAAAATGATTGATTTTGGACTTCTCCATGCAAGGAGAATGACTGCTTCATGTTGGAAAAATGTAGAACCACCATCACTTGAAATGTGGAAAAGGGAGCTGATGACAGGTCTTGGGCTGGAGAGGTTGACATATATGGTTAAAGGTAAACAGGAATCATTTGTTTGTATTTGGTAACATGTATCACTGACTGAAAAGGAAATGTTAAAAGGGTAACATGGAATTATTGATCCTGCCCCTTTAATTTGATTAATTTGTTTACTTTTTTGTTTATGTACGTGTGTGTGAACCTCTGACTGTATGAGGTATATATTTTTGTTTCTATTTTTGTTTATTGTTGTACATGTTTTGATATACACTGGAAATTTCGATAAAAATAGTGTTGAAAAAAATGATGACTTAAGTATTGATGAACTGTCATCAGACACTGCAACACCAACAGAGGGGAAGTCACGTGGTTAAATTTAGTCTCAGTGAGTAGAGTGTTTTTCAAGGTGACGTTTTTCTCCGATTTATGATTAAAACACTAAGTTAACTTGTTTCCTGCAAATATCATTAGATCTTCTGTGAAAGTAAATCAAAGTAATACCCACCTGACATTTGCTTTTCAAATATTGGCTATTGGCTTGGGTGTGTCCATATATGGTCATTAACACCCACTGCTCAAGTGTAAATCAATAGCATTTCAATTTTCAGATTTAAAAGAGAGTTTCTTTCAGATCATAATCACTCTCCTTTGTATGTAAACCTCTGTAACACTATCCTGACTAGTTTTGCCAACCATGACAATGGCCCTGCGTAGGTGTGTTAACACACTTTGAGCTAAAGATAAAACCACGACTGAAAAAGGTTAAAGGTTTTCGTAGTATAATTTTTAACTATTAAAGTGGATACCTTGTTTCAGGACCATGGACAGAGCTGGTTGTTGTGTTTAGGTGCTGCACCTCAACAGTTTGTTTCTCTGAATGGATGTTGTGGAGCAGAGCGCAGCCGCTTTACGCTTCAAGTCTGTGCAGAAACACACGTAGGTGACAACTGTGTAAGTCGAGCCAGCAGGTAAGATGAGCCAGCCAAATTAAGGAAGTGTAGTGCACATGGATAGTGTGGTAAGCAAACTAGAACAAATATATCTTTGTCAAGCAAAGTGAATTCATCATGTTGCTAAAATTATATCTGTTTTATCTTAGTTAAATTAGAGATGTTTTTGACATTATTACATGTTAATTTAAGTCATTGTAAGCTACAAAACAAGATAATAAACTTAACAGAACCGTTGATCTGAGCTACTGTGTGAAAGTGTTTTGTCAAATTGGTGGTTGTGGGGTAAAAAGAGCCAATGGTCAGTCAATGTTCACTGCATTCATACATACATACATTTACATGTATACACACACATGCACAAACGTTGTCTGTGTCACCATTACAAGTCCATGTTGTATCACTGTTACAAGTGTTACAATGATGTTAATGTAATAAATACCTTGTTAACTAAGGTTGCATTTTTGTCACAAACTCTGTAAGTACACAAAAGTACATGTACACATACATTATTGATGTAGTTAACTCAAAGATCAGTTTAATCCTTCCCTAAAATGTTAAAGTAACATGTTGAACAACAATAAACATAATTTTTTTAAATTTATCTGAACTTGTGTATTTTGGTTGTTGGTGAAGTTGGTGGGTGACATGAGGAGATTTGCTCTCTACCAGAGGAGAGTGTGTGGCTCTTAAAAGAGCCTTTGTGTCGGTGGTTTCCAGCAGCTTTGCTTTACTTGGACTTGGGGGCCTTCTCGGTCTTCTTGGGCAACAGAACAGCCTGGATGTTGGGCAGCACGCCGCCCTGAGCAATGGTCACTCCGCCCAGGAGTTTGTTGAGCTCCTCGTCGTTGCGGACGGCCAGCTGCAGGTGGCAGGGATGATACGGCTCTTCTTGTTGTCGCGGGCGGCGTTTCCAGCCAGCTCCAGGATCTCAGCGGTCAGGTACTCCAGCACAGCCGCCAGGTAGACGGGGGCGCCGGCACCAACGCGATGTGCGTAGTTGCCTTCACGCAGCAGCCTGTGAACACGACCGACGGGGAACTGGAGCCCAGCGCGGGACGAGCGAGTCTTTGCCTTCGCTCTGGCCTTTCCGCCGGTTTTACCTCTGCCAGACATTATGGATGAAGTTTGTTTCCTAAGACACGTCAAGAGAAACTGGTGAACAGTTCGAACCCTCCTTTATATATCTGCGGATCAAGCGGGACGGTTCATGCCAGACCAACCAGAAAGAGCAGCGGAGGACGGCCTGCACTTTCCTCCAATAAGCAGCCTCTCACCAATCAGGACCCGGGGATCTTCTTCTTCTTCTTCTTCTTCTTGTTTAATTGCGGGTGGCACCTAACGTTAAAGGTGCATTACCGCCACCTACTATACTGGAGTGTTTGTTTGTTTAGTTTTTGTTTATTTGTATTATTTATATATTTTCGCAGACCAAACAACCCCTCGCCCCACAATTTAAATTAGAAATATTCCTCATTAATCCAGTTTCTTTTAAAAACTCTAACAGGACTTTATATTTCCCTTCCCCAATACCTAACAAGTTCTTCAGATTTAACACTTCCACCTCACATTTCCTCAGCTCCATCTGTAGCTTTCCTCGGTCTGTGTTGTATTTTTGGCAGTGACTGATGACATGTTCCACAACTTCTTCCCCTAAACCACATTCACATTGTCCTTATGGATGTGTCCCTATTAAGTGCATTGTTTTATGTAGTGCTGTGTGTCCTAGCCTTGATATATTTGTTTCTTCTCTGATGTTTTTCCCTATTGTTTTCATTCCTCCCACTTTTTGCTTTATTTGATACAGATGGCCTCCTTTTCCTCCCTCATCCCATTGTTTTTGCCAGTCAGTCATGATGTTACTCATTATTATTGTTTTGGCTTCGGCATAACTGAATGCTTCCTCCATAATTATTTCCTGTTTTAATGATTGTTTAGCAAGTGAACCGTCCATTTCATTTCCCTCAATGCCCCTTTGAGCTGGGATCTACATGAATCTGACTTCTGTCGTGTTCCTGTGCCCCGAGATATGAGAAGAGCCTCGGTTTGGTTCAAAAAGGTATTTATTAGAAGCAATGAAAAGCTACAACATAGCTATGGGCACTCAACACAGCCCCGGCCTTCTAATAGCACGGGAATATCAGAGTCGCCCCGATCGGACGGCGGGTGCAATATTTATAATAGTAGGTAGAACTTCATTGGTCAATAACGAGGGGGAGGCAATAACAGGCGTGGTCCCAGCATCCTGGAACTGGAATCCATCAATGATGAGGAGCCGCTCCCAGGTTCGTCCCTCCTTTGATAGTAGCTGGGCAAATCTTCACATTCTGACAGTGATTGGTTTTGTGTATTAAAAACAAACCTTTATCCGGCTGAAGCCTTGTGGGTCTTCAGTAGTTTTGCAGATACGGTGTTTGTTTGTTCATTGGAGTAAGAAACATTGTGTTTCTGTTTTATCGGCTGTATGTTCTGTGTGCATATGCATGCGTAGTCATCAGACAAGACAACGCCTTTCCTATCTGCCTTTCAGAAGCTGGGGCAGCTGCCTGATTTCTTTCTAAGGCATAGGTCACAGTGTCTTAATGAGCACAGTGCATTCATGTATGTGTGATGTTGAATAAAGCTAAAGGAACGCTGTAATATATATAAAGGTTTAACAAGTTTAAGTACAGTGTATTGTATGCCACGGATTACAGTCCTAACACATAACAAAACATTAATTCTTTCTGTTAAGGTACAAACATGGTGCGTGTAAAATCGATCCTTTTCGGGGCTATAGTGTCTAATTATATTATTAAAATCCTAACACGATACGTTTGTGAATGATGTAGTCTGTGTTTCATATATGTCATAAAGAATATCTGCTCTGCAATGGGATGCTGATAGTGAATCTGAACATACTATAACTTTTTTATCTTGTTTTGCTCTGTTCACTGTAATGCCATTGTTATTACCAACAGCTCTACTGTGTATACTGTCATACTATTTACATTTAACTCTGGGGTAACAAAAGCAAACCCAGTCTTTCCTTCCTTTGGCTCCTTTGACCCATCTGTATATATTGGGTCCAGAGTATTGTGTGTAGTCCTTAGTCTTACCTCTACTATGTCTGCCCAATTTCCTTTTCTTTTTTCTATCTTCATTTGTTCTTGAATATAAAAGTCATGTCATACAGGAGGAAAATGGAACTGTTGCACTGTTTAGTTTTTCAAGTAACCTGATATTTTTTGCCATTTTAGTTGTTGTATATACATAACATTCGGTCTTAGCTTTTTCCCTTTCCCAGCATGGTCTAAGGGCCCTCACAGTTGGGTGTTCTTCTTCTTTGTGTCCTTGTAGGTTTGACCAGTAGTTTAGAATAATCTGTTTGTATCTGAGGTTCAGTGGCATTTCCCCCATCTCCACTTGGACAGATATATTTGGCAAGTACTGACATTAAATTCACAGCCATGTGTCAGTAACATACATGAAAGTTGTCAAAACTTCCCTCCCACACTAGTTGATAACTTTGTTAAATGTACAGCAGCCTCATTACAAACAACCCTTGACACTGTCATCCCGCTGAACATTAAGAAAGTAAACCAGAGCGGATTAGCTCCACTGTATAATTATCAAATATGTGTTTTAAAACAGACATCACAGCAGCTGGAGAGGAAGTGGCGTTCCACCAACCAAGATGATTTTCACCTGGCCTGGAAAGATAGCCTGATATATAACAAGAAAGCACTGAGAAATGACAGAGAGTCATAGTTCTACTGATCCATCTATTCCTCTGACTTTAAGGAGCAATGATTTCATGAGCTTCTTTAAAAATACAATTATAACCATCAGGGAAAATATCCCGACCTCCTCGCCATGAATAACACAAATCACTGATTCTTGAGACATGGGACAAAACCATAGACTGTATATCTAGATGGACGTAGTGTCTGTGACGTCATCCATTGGTTTCTGAAGAGTGAAAATGAGGCTCGCAGTGGGCGTTCACCCGGCGCCATCTTGCCGGTGCTGACTCCTCCTAGTTCCTGGCTAACCAATAAATGGGCAAAGAGGAGGAGCGCGAGTGAAGACTGACAGCTGAGCCACGCCCGCAGAGCTCAACGTTACCTGGTTAGCTCAGGCTAAGGAGCTAGGCTACATGCTACCCGCGGCTGCTAACCGGCTAGCGCTGCGGTGATGTTGCTTCCGGATGGTCGCGATCTTTACAACGAACTCACTAGAGGTAAGTAACCTTGAAACTACACAACAACAAAACCTATTGCTTTATCTATTATCATAATCATATGCTTACATGCCTCAAGTCGTTTTTTTAATATGTAATTGTTGTAAGTTACCGTTTATTTAACGTGTAATGAACAGATTGAAGCAAATTAACTAAATTACTACAGAGTTGTGTGTTTGGTTGTCACTTGATTTTAATTTTCATAAGTTAATAAGTTAATATCAATACGCTACATGTGTAAGTTGCATGTGATAGTAACTATATGTTTCACAAATGTTCTGATACAGGCTCGTATAACCACCATTACTATTGCAACCTTGTTTATTTAGCCTGTTATGGAATTTACAGTGAATTAGACTCAGTGCAGATGTGTAATGACAGTTTAGATAAGATTATAATCTCCACTCACCACTGTTGTAAACAGTTCTCATATTTATTATATAATTATGTTTTCACTCAGAGAAGTGGAGAGACTTGATGTGGACTGTTATCAACAGCTCTGTGGGAGATTATCACCTTGAATATTACAGATGAGGTAGAAAGACATTTTATCTATTTGTACAAGGTTTTATTTCTTTCAGTACATTACACTTTATTTAGCTGTTGTTTTATCCAAAGTTTTTACAATAAGTGCATTTAACCATGAGGGTACAAACCCAGAACATCAGTTCTGTCTGAAATCTGTGGTGCTTCCACCTGCTGAACACAGAATAAACTGTAAGAACCAGTCTTGGCTGGAACATACACAACATAAGACATCCTGTATAGTGAGTTTCTTCTTTTCATTACATGAAGCACCGGATGTCCTCAGCATCCACTGTGGCAGCAGCAACATGGTGGAGATCGGCAGCTTCAGGCTGGTCAACATGAGGACGACCTGCACCAGCTTCATCTGCACAACACTTCATGTTTACCTCCCTCAACTAAAGATGAACTGCAACTGTTTAGAGTTGGCAGTCATTGCTAAGTGTCATGGATAATATTGAGTCAATTTCTATATTCATTATGGTTGGTTAAAAACAATGAACATGGTTATCACAACCATGTTCATCCTTTAATTTCTGATTTGATACACTTTAGATATAAACCCAGTGTTTTATTTTTCTTCTTTGCCATAAGAGACAGAACACGGTCAGCACAGCTGTGTCCTTCAGCCTCGCCCGTCCCTAATAAAATGACTGGAAACATAAAAGTATGGCATTATTGTAGAGGAAGTGTTACTTATGAACAAAGTTTGTATCCTTGTTTTCTGTTGATTTTCAACTATGTATTTGAATATGGTTTTGGATTAAACAGTGCACTACCAAGACAATGACTGTATAGTATGGAGTTCTTACACATTAATATAATTGCATATATAATTTAATGCATTATGTATCATACACAATACTTTGCTTTGATTGTAAGTTATGAAAACAGGTCTGTACCTGGAGTCAGTGTTGAAGTGATGACTCAGTGTTCAGGCTGGTTGGATTCCAGTTGTGTCTCATGTTGGACATCCACAGGTGCAGGCTGTCGGAGTCACCTGGAGGAACATTCAACACAAATACACAGATATGTAAAGTCATACATGTGCCAGGTTAACTCCTTCACAGACTTTTACATGGTAAAAATAAAGGTTTTGTAGTGGAAAAATATCTAAGTGTGGTTGAAACCTAGTTTGTAGTTGAAAAGTAAGTCTTTGCATACCTGTCTCAAGACTTTTATGACCTGAACTGTTTGTGACCTGAAACCTATATAACATGTCTAAATAATTTGATGACATGCAACCTTTATGACCTTTTTATCACTTATTTACTCTCCAAAGAACTGAATTTATGTCTGCTCTATCTCCAAAGGAAACATATGTAAATCTGGGGGGGGGGGGGGTACTCCGCCGTGCCCCCCCGCCCTGTGCAAGAATTTACTGAAATCGTCAACACTACCTTAGCGATGCAGAGACAGGAAAAAAAGTCGCGTGACCGAGACAAGCGTCTCGTCATGCGTAAAGCATGAGTCATAACGGTGAGGGTCCGGTCATTTTTCAAATTAATACACTGTTCGGAATCAGATAATACAAAAAAAATAAAAAAATAATGTAAGTTGTTCTGTGCGGCCCGGTACCAAATGACCCACAGCCCGGGGGTTGGGGACCCCTGCTCTATGTGACTGTCTATTCTAGTAAAGTTACACTTCCTATAATTTATTTATATGTGAAAAAAAAAACACATTATTCTGCATGTTCACTTATTTAACACAATAATTCAGTAAAGTCTTAAGTGTTGTGGTAAAAACATTAGTTTCCCACTGCAGCAGCTGCACTAACGTTATTTCTTGAACAATAATCTAATATGACATTAATACTAAGGCTACTAACAATAACATAGTCAAGTCAAATGGGTTGGTGAGAAAAACAACTTTACATAACGTTAGATATCTACAGGGTCGTCGCCAAGGGGGGGCATTGGAGGGCATTGCCCCCCCAAACGAACCATTGTGCCCCCCCTCGCATGAAATCTGAGATTATTTTTTTTTAATTTATTTTTATTTTTTTAATAATGCCCTATCATTCAACACAAGGGAAATCCAGGCATTTATTCTGTCTCAGAAAGTCTCAGAGCGGGCCTCCCCCGCTACAATCACAGAGGCAGCCCATCGCCCATTGTTCTCCCCTCTCCCATTAACACCTGAGATGCCCTTGGTCTCAAAGCAGGAAGCACATCGCCCTTCCCCCCACTGCCTCTCACAGAGCTGGCTAACTGCTCCTGCACAAAGTAAAACCCGGAAAGCAAGCTACACTTCAGTCCATGTTCCAGATTTAAGCAGTTTCCAGGTTTTACTCATCGTAAAAGTCAGGCCGGCCGCTTACTCAGGTAGCCACAGGGTTGCCAGGTGTACCATAACTATTGATACCATATCACTAACCTAGTCTGTACCATATAGGCTACAATCAATCAAAAGCCTGTTATATATGATAATTTCACCCTGTCCTGTCTGACAATGCACAGCTGATTGAGACATTCCTAAAGAATGTTGTTCATTCAACGAGTCCTTCCTTGCCCATTCACTGTGGCAGACGGCGGCCAGTCGGCCACTTATCATGTAAATGTCGGCCTTTTGTTCTTGTTCTTGACTTGCTCTTGTGCTGATGTAACAGGAATGTTGGGAATTTCTCAATGTCTCTGGCAGTGTTTTCGGTGAGGTTGCTGCATTTTGGACTCAACTAAATCAGCTAAATGTGATTGATTGATTGAAGGATTTATTAGAAGTTTACAGTACATTTCGAGCACATATCAATACAAGGCTGTTAACAGTGAGTGGATGACCCAATAAAGCATTACACTTGTTTACAATAGGAAGCAAAAAGAATAGCAATAATTATAAGTACGTATACTATTTCAGTAAAGTAATATACAATTACGTCGTTTTCTGCAGTTCCACACGCGGCAGAACGAATACATGATGTAGCTTTAATCATAATGCCATACGACAAAGTGCATATAACAGCTATAAACAGTCTAATAACAATATATTTCTGTTCATTTGAAAATAAAAAAATGTACTTAATATGTATTGTAGAGAAAAACTAATTAATACACTTTTGAGAACCCCTGAAATTTATTTTAACCCCAATCTATCTATGTCCATCTGTTAGTTGTTGTTGGTTTTATTTCCTTTAGCCATATGGCCACATCTACACACATTGCTGAAGAAAGAAATATCCATAATCCTCGGAGACTTCATGACAGATAATCTGCCGCCATGTTGCTCCTGTTTGCATCACTCCCTTGCTTTCCCTGAGTTGTCCCTGAAAAACTGAAACAGTTGGGCAGCTGCATGTGGCAGTGAGGCGAGCGGGTGGAGGCAAAGACAGGGTTTGGGCAGACATTAAAGACTGGGACCAAGTTATTTGTCTGGGACACTTTAGAAATGTTTTATTAAACACCCTCTCACTCTCTCACAATACAATAATCTAGAAGGAAATTGTAGAACATGTTTCACTTTATTTTGTTAAATTTAAGCAAATTAAAAGATGCAGTTCAGAGGTTTAAAAAAAAAAAGTCAGCTCAACAAAAAGAAAAGGCTGCTCTAAATCTTAGATAATCTATATGTTTCTGTCTCTGAATGTGGGACAGCATTTATTTTCCTAAAATGATCCTCTGTTTTATTATGGAGCAACTTGTACGATGCTTCCCTGGCTCTCTGGATACACAGAAACACAGAAGACAATGTTTTCCCGCTGACAGCTAATGCATACGAATTTCAAATGTGGCAAATTCAAGAACAAGGCGATGTCCTTGAATCAAAAATATCCTCTTCAAAACTCATGCATAACAATAAGGTTATTATGTTGCCTGTCTTACCCATCAAGGCATTGTGAATACCACATAATCCGTTTAATCCCCACAGTAGGCCAGAACCTTGTCAATTTCGACACCATGGTAAGAAATGGTTTTTGAATAAGCAAAATGTTTGGGTGCCAGAAACATGTGGGCTTCAAAACCTTTATTCTATGCCCTTGTTGTGCCGTATTCAATATGTAGTCATATTTATAAACTACGCTGTATTGTGTGACGAGAACATGGATGCTTTATAGAGTTACTGGAATAGCTTTTCACATTCCAAATGAAATGATAAATTCTTGCTTGCAGTTTGTGCCCCTGAGTTAATTCTTCATTCTCATTTGCTGAAAATACATAAAAAACTATAACATCATAGTATTTTACTACTTAAAATCTGTCTTTCTCTTCCTGTAAAACAATTTATCTGTCTGATGTCTCATCTTGCACTCTGACCTCCTATGCCCAGCACTGGGCTCCAATCAGGTCAGCATCTATGGTATATAATACTTATGTAACCTGATATCTGCAAGAGACCAGCATTCTGTCGTAGCCAAGGGCGAATATTTCGTCTCATTATTGGCGGGGACAATAAACAGAGAAACTTCTTAAGTGCGATTCCTGTGGGGGTCAGTGTTCCTTAAAAGTCCAGTAGCCTATATTTGCAAAGTCGGGAAGCAGCACCAATGAAGTTAATAATATTAGTTAGATTTAGTTTTATCGAAGAAGCAGATCTGTAATATTTTGCTGTGAAATTGTAAGAGTCAGGAACCTCATGAAGCCTACCACACACTAAACACATATTAACTATTTATGTATTTTTTTTCATGAAGTAAATCTTCATCAGCCAATTTACATGTAAGAAGGAGTACTACTAATCCTTTTAATAAATTAATCTAACATTAAGAATTATTTCAAGTATTTTGGTATTTAAACCAGTATTTCTTGTATAACCAAGCATTGTGTAACATAAATACACATCTGACGTTAGTAACAAATCAAATGGCCTGAAAATCTGTAGAATACTATATGACTCTTAAACATTTTAATTGTGGACAGACCTACTGCCTTACATGTGTTTTAGAAGACTCAATATTTTAACAGCAAACAAGATGCACTGTGTGTGTGTGTGTGTGTGTGTGTTGATATCAGGAGTGGAGTCAGGTTTCTGGGAGAAGACCACCAGCTGTCAATCATACAAATACTTGGTTCCTCCCTCAACTCTCTGGATCCCACCTCAGATCGTCCCCTTCTGAGACCCAGCTCCGATAGAAGCTGCAAAACTCTAAAAAAAACTATATTTTTATTGGTACTGGCTGCTTTCCATGCTGGATTTTCTTAATAGCAGAAAGCTGAATGTGGCAATAGACCATGTCACCGGGATCTCACCACTGAAGCCAGAGATGAACCACCCGTTTTAAACTAACCACTTGCATGTTGTTACGTTACGTTAAAAGTCGCTCGTACTGCAGTTGTGCCTGTGATAGTACGTTATTCTTGTTCGGTGTGTGATGTTTAACTTTCCGTGTAGACGTAGTCCCGTTGTGTGTGTGTATGTTGATGTTGTTGGATTGTTTGATGTTTCATCACGTAGTGTGATTACGTTTTCTGTCCGTTGCAGAAGTAACCTGCTGTTATCATCAAGCTCTGCGATTTCCTCCTCAACGTTTCTGGTTCACCCAGCCGTACGTCCCCTTTGGACTCCTCGTCGTATTGGCTGCAAATGTCTAAAAAACCTATATTTTCACCGACCCTGGCTCTTCCAGCTGGACCTTAGGAAAGTGATGTTAGGACTGCCATCCTAACCGAAACATCAGTAAATATCTCACCACTGGTCCGAGTAAACATTGATTAAACATACCTGCAGTTGTTACGTTACTGTTAAAAATGATAACATCTTAACAGTTATCTTGTCCACGTCTTGTCGCACTGTTCGTTCAATAGCCAGCAGATCCACAGATGGAAATTTAACTACAATAATATTTCCCCGAGCTGTTACTTTTAACATGTATAATCCCAATGAAATAAGGAACGTAGGCCACAGTTTATACGTGTGTTAAAATTTATTTGTTTTTAGGGTATTTTTGTAGGTTATGTTCATGTCATTGTTGATGACTCGCATTAAAACATTTTTCTGTCCCTCTTTCAGAAAAAGTAACAACTGCCTGCCTGTTAGAAGTCATCATGCTCTCTCCTCCCACCCACTGCCAACAAAGTGAGAAGTAGTTAGTTAATTGCTGTATAATGTAAAACAGTAAAGTGCACTTTTTTAAAACTAAGCTGGGGGAATAATGTATTTTTATAGATGTAGAGCTCAACTAATGATCATGCTTGTTTTTTTCCTTTAAGCCTACAGTGTAATACTTTTATTACTATTGCTAGGTTTCTTCTACCAGCCATAGTGTAGATCATTTGGAACAGCTACGTCCAGCATGGAGAACTTCAGAGACCACAGGCAACAACCTTGGCGTTAATGACATCTCCATCCACTGCATAGGCTGTTGTGGTCTTAGGTGGAAGGGCCTACTCTCCTTCTTCAAAAGTTGCTATGAGGAAGAGCAGTGTCATCTGTCCTCCACATCCACTGTGGTGGTAATGACTAATGGGGATGGTAATGACAATTTTTTGTCACTGTAACAAAGGAGGACCTGCACCACACTTCTTCACCCTCAGCATCCAGATATATGCAGATCATCTTCTCTGGCATCACACAGAGATGCATGTGGAGGACTGGTGCTAAACCAATGAAGACTGACAAGACTTGCAGGTTTTATTAGTGTAAGTATTATGGCCATATGTTCATTGTTTAAATGGCAGTTACATCAGGAGAGACTCCGATTCAACTGTTTAACAAACATTTATTGACATGTGCACAGAGAAAGTGATGTGAATGTTATAAGTCTTTTGGCGTTTTAGACCCCTATGTGACGTCATCAGCATTAGAAAGGGGTGGAGCAGAACGTAGGATAAGAATCCCCCAAAAGAAAGAAGAGGAAAAAAGTGAAGGAGGTGGATGACTCTGAAGGAGAAGTGAGCTTGATAAATGATTCTTACATTGCAAATGTAGTATTCTAGTAAAGAGATGACGAAATAAAGAATTTATACCTTAGTAGGACCAACCAATGATTAAACATTTATCAGAGAAACATTTTGGGGTGATATAGCTCTTGTAAGAATGCAGCGTAAGCCAATGTGATAAAGAAGACATGCAAATAAAGGTCTGGGAGAATGCCAGCAGAAATGATAAGGTACCGAAAATAAATTACACTCAGCAATGATGAACAGAAATTAAGGTCATTTGCCCGCACGTAAAATAGGATGCGTTTTGAATGAGGGATGTATAATGCAGAACGAAGTAAAAGGTCAACAAAGGACCAAACTTAAATTAAAGGTAATTTGACCAAACTAAAATTAAGGTCCAAGGACCAAATTAAATATAGTGCAGAAATTATAAGGTACGGCGACTGAACATAAATTAAAGTCAGCTCGATGAACAGAAATTAAGGTCATTAAGACCGAACAGAAATTAGAGTGCTGCAATGCATACGTTGCGAAGACTGTATGGGGTCTGAAGACCATGCAAGGTCACAAAGATTGTGTATGCAATGAGTGTGGGGAGTGACCAAATGTGAAGATCTGAAGAAAGTGCATATTGAAAATGGAATAGTTGCTTAATATAATAACTAGCACAACCAAAACCAGGGACTGATATAGTGCATGTTGAATGCGGGATGTATAATGTAGAACAAAATAAAAGGTCAGTAAGGGACCAAACCCTGGCTGATTCCAGTATTTAATCAGAGGGTCTTGTTTCAGTAGAGCGCTAGAACATGGTTGGAAATTGAAGCGGTAGAGAGTGTTGTAATGCCCGGGCCCGTGACGTGGCGTGGCGCTGTAATACTGAAGTAGTGAGTGATGCTGACCACGTAATGCTTCTCATGAACGGCATGATGTCCTCACATGAGGAGCGCTCCTTATTAATGATATTGACTACAGCTTTGATGTTGCAAAGAACAGAGAGCGTTTCCGGTGCTGGCCACAGACATACAGTAATATACTACGCGATGGGATGGATCTCGAACAGAGCGAGTTGCAACTTGGCAATGAGGGGGCCAGCGGCTTGCAAGCCACTGTCCTTGAAAACCCCCCCAAAAACCCATAGATGGAGCAGCATCTGTGAATAACTGCAAAGAATCAGAGAAACGCACCAACTCTTTGTGGAAGAAAGTGACGTCATTCCAGTGATCGTGCTGTCGGGACCAGAAATGCAGGTCGGATCGGCACCTTTCATCGAGATGCCGTGTCCAATAGAAGGGAAATAAAGGAGCGTCATGTGGGATGATGCGCATCGAGAAGTTAAGGTGCTGAGGAGGGAGATCAGATGCTGCTTTGTGATATTTTTTAACTGCACAGGAGGAGTCTGATGTTTAACTGCACAGGATGATTTAGAGATGTACCAAATTTTTTTTTTCATCTAACGGTGGGACACCAAGGGATTGAAAGAGTTTAAGGTTGAGAGGGACGCACCTAAGCTGTCTTGAGGGGAATCTATCAGGGGGAAATCATCCAACAGATGGAGAACAGCTGGAACTCTCAGGAACCCATCATTTCTGACAGTTGGCTACTCTACACCTGAAGGTTAGGCGCCACGCAAAATAAACGTGTTGAATTGATGCATCTGTTGGCCTGTCGGTGCGCTGAGGAGACAGAGCAGTGTTTTGGTTTGAGAATTGAAATGTCACTGTGGGACAGGGATGTGTGACCTGCTGCAGGGATTATAGGAGATGGTTTGAGAGTCTCCAGTGATCATCACGAGTAATTCTGTGGGTAATTCGGTCCAATTCAGGTGTGTACTGAATTGCGCTATATACAGCACGGCTTTGCTTTAACAAGCTTTATTATACTGTTTCTTCCGTATCTCAGATTTAGATCGCCAATTAACGCAAGATCGTCGAGCGTCGAGTTCTTGTTTTCTTTCGGGGTAGACAGAGCAGATTGTATCGAGGTAAATGCTGAAGCAACGAGGAACTGTCTGATCGACAAGTCTCTGTTTAAATGCGGATCTGCTGATCTGAACACGGCAGTGAAAATTTCCCCCGTAGTGATGCTTTATCACACATTAGGGGTATGGCAGAATGAGGCTGACTAGATTCATGTCTGCATTGTAATATTTATGATCTGAGCCATGCGGAAATATCAGCAGACTGAGGTATGTATGGCCCACATACAGCCAGAGCTGGGCCTGCAGAGTGAACCTATGCCTGCCTGGCTTCACCGAGGAGGCTCTGCACTGATGTTAGGGCCTGGGACTGCAGGGTGGTCGTCAGAATATTATCTGAAGCTGAAGTGGGTGCAGGAGTGCAGCAGAGAGAAGATTATTTATCTTCGTTGGGGGGGGGGGCTTTGGAAGCCGCTTTGTTGGTCCTTTGCGACCGCAACAGAAAGAAATGCGTTAGAAACGCCCACAATCAGCTGATTAATAAGCATAGAGAGAGTGAGAGCATTGAGATTGATTGAATGGGGGAAAGTCTTCCTGACTGAACTTACGCTGAGCTTTATGTTTGTATCTAACTCTTTGACAAAGCCCAACATCAGCAACAGTGAAATGTGCCAGTTTCTTCCCTGTTGAAGTTGAGTTTAATGTGACTAAACATAACCCACAGTGTCATGTGAATCGGGTTATTTTTTTTAAATGATGAAGCTTTGTTCTTCCTTGTTTCTTCCATCTCCTATTCCCTTCCACATCTTCTTACCACCCCAGTCTTATTATTGTTGACACTTTACCTAATGTCGGACATAGCTATTAAAATATGCAAATAGTTTAACATATTAGAGTTAATATTTTCTTATTATACTTCATAGTTCTCAGCTGTTATGTTTGTCAGTGTTCTGTTCCAAGAGCATTACTTGTTTCGAGAGGTTGTTACCTCGACGCCCACCTGCTCGACCTCCGGAGAGCCTCGGTGGGTGGGCTGGCTTCCTCTCCTGGTCCGTGGGGGGGGGAGTAGGTCAGGCCGGATGAATCCCTAGCCTGAAATTTGCAGTGGAGGTGGGGGGGCTGGGAGAGCACCCTCACCTGCTCATAGAGGATCAATCAGCGCAGGTGAGAGTTGTTAGCTGATTGGTCCTTGTGTTTAAAAGGCAGCGTCGGCGCTGCCTCGGGAGGACTCGGAACTCGGAGACAGAGACACGCTCCGACAGAGTCCCGGACACTGAGCTGGAAAGCCAGTGTGATTTATGTTTGGTTGAAGTTGTGTGGGTTAATGAATAAATATGATTAGAACCAACGCGTGTGTGTCTCTGGCTGTGTGTGGGAGAGCCCCGTGGCAAGGTCGATTGCCACATGACCTAATTGATCAAAGAAACTGTGAACCAGTTTAATACTGTATGTATAAATCATACAAAACCTATCCTAATTATTCTCTTGTTGTTCAGTGTGTGCATGGAGGGGACTGGGAGAGCACCTCCACCTGTACCAGAGGATCAATCAGAGCAAGTTAGAGCTGTTAGCTGATGGATCCTCAGGTTTAAAAGGCAGCAGCGGAGCTGCCAGAGGGAGAGACAGAGCTTTAAAAGCTGGAAAACAGCAGAAAATGCTGGCAGTTTAAGTTTATTTATGATTTATGTCAACAGTCAAATCGTTCATGCCGCTGCAAGGAATTGTGGGATGGCATTTTCTCCTTTTCTTTTGGAAAGAATGTGGGAATGAAGTGTCAAGTAAGGAAGCATTGAGGTTCCTTTTTTTGTTAGTAAATATTGAAAATGGGCCCCACACACCCAAACACCACACAAGGGTTAAGGTAGGTGAAAGACGTCACTATTGAATGAATCACCTTTAATAACATTTTGTCAACACTGTGGCCAAAAAGGAAGTTGAAAGTTTCAAAGTTTACTTGTACAATAGGGTGATGGTAAAAACTGACAGTCCCACAAGGCAGATAGGCAGCAGGCAACAGGATCAAAAAAGTCAAAAGAAGGTAACAAAAACTCACAAAGTGTTGGAACTCAGAGGATAAAACAATAATCAAGGCAGAAACAGGCAGAGGTCACACACAGGGAAATTATAAAAATACAAAAATGGCGGGAAAGCCAGTCTGCTTTATGAACAAAGACAAACAGGAGGTCGTATAAATATAAGGCTTGTAGAACTAACCGAAATGCATGAGAAGAAGTCGTAACAAAATAAAACTGAAAATTAAGTTATTGTCCCTATGTCGCCATACGTGATAAGTTCTGTTTAGTTTCATGTTCAAAGTTGACCTTTTTGAAATGAATTCAAACACTGATGATGGATTTAATCATTAGTGGATTGTCTGAATAGATAAATACATGTTATATATCATCCAACAGGTGAGAGTTTCCAACAGGTTCAGTTTCCAGGTCCAGTTTGGTTAAAGGTCAGACAAGGCAGGCATCCACACATTTGATTGCAGCAACTTGGTGTGGGAGGCTAAGTGTGAAAGGTATTGCAAGGCAGGTGAGGGATCCTACGGACAGTGGATAAAATGATGGGTTGCTATTCAGGCAGACAGCCACGAATTCAAATTTGCAGAATACAAAGGGACTGAGTAGTTGGCTGAAGTGATTCCATCACAAAAGTTAAAGACAATCTGGCAGTGTCCTTATATGCTCCAGCAGGTTGTGGATGAGGTGATCAAGCTCAGGGGCCTCATTTATAACCATTGTGTGACAGTTATAGGGTAACAGGGTCTGAAAGATGCGTACACCACTTCTCAACAAAACTGAACTTAATTTGTTTTGTGTTTGTTTATGTTGTTGTTTTTATTTTGTGTTTGGTGATCCTAAGACAAATAACTCCACCTTTGAGGACAATAAAGATATATTCTATTGTATTGTATTCTATAAGCACCCTTCAATTGTATAATTGATATAAAACAACTCACAGCTAATTATGCTCATATTCTACCATACAATATCAGAGTTATTATTTGTGTAATGTTTTGCATCTGAATGAATGATGAGTGTTTGGGAAGTGAAGCAAGGCTGTTGCAGTAGGAAGTATAATGCAGGATGTAGCCACAGTCTCATCTATCATTTCTGTCGTTCGTGTTCTGTTGACAAAGTGTGGGGTTTGTCAAGTTGAGGGGAGAGCAGTATTGTTTTTTATTACACTGAGGATCTAATCATATTCATTATAATACTAATATATTAGTACAAATATATTTGGCTCCATTCTTTTCCCAGTTTGAATCCAGCACTCATGGTTAAATGACATTTAAAGAAATTGTGGTTCCTGCTCATTTGTTGGCACCTGAAGGTTTCTTGTGTCTGTATTGGCACCTTATTTCTGGAAAACACTGTCATTTTTAACATCAACCTATTTCTACCTTTACATCCTACAAATGATTGACCAATAGGAACAAATCTATAAAAATGTGGTAATGAAGGTGATGGGTTGGTGTTTTGTAATTCTAGTGAGGTGCAACACACTTGGAGAATTAAACATCTGCACACACACACACACACACACACACACACACCCACACAACACACACACACCACACCACACACCCTCTCAGCTTGATACCTGCAGGACAATTAATGATCAGTTCTCCCGTAGCACCAAGCTGTTTTCCCCTCAGGAGACTGTTTATTATTGATTGATGTAATTGCAAATGTTTGAATCTCAAAGCCGAGTGCTCAGGTGATTGCTACTAATGGCATCAGGTGGTACATGAACAACTGTCAGGAATGGGTACAGGAATCACTTTTTGTCACCAAACTGCTGGCAACATATGTGTGTCTCCACCTGCTTATTGCAGCATGGGACATTAAAACAACTGTTTACTTCAATTCTAATTATTATTTTGCATTTATAAAATACTACTGCAGTGCATGTTTTTGTCACGACTTCACCCAGATTTTAACAGTTTCATTGTCTGTTTTCGTATTATTTGCATCACTAACTCATGTCATTTCAGATGTCAGCCACTCCCCTCTGCTCTGCGTCACACGGATCCCATTACCTGCCCCACCCCCAGACTCACCTGCTTTCCATTAGTCATTACTCACCCAGTATATCTACCTGCTCATTTCCCTTGTTCCCTGCCAGATCGTCTAGTGTGTTTGTGCCTAGCCTTCCAGCGTTATCTCTGCCTTATCTGTTTTGCCTGATCTGATCCCTGACCTACTTTCCGGACCCTGGATTCCCCTTTGCCTGCTCCTTATCTGTTTTGCCTGATCTGATCCCTGACCTGCTTTCCGGACCCTGGATTCCCTTTTGCCTGCTCCTTATCTGATTTGTTTGCTACCTGACTGACTACCTGGCTTTTGACCCCCGGATTGTTCCAATAAACCTGAACTCTTGTCTTTCTCTAAACCTGCTCCAGTGTCGTGCTTTTGGGTTCACGTCTGTCATTTTGCGCACCCTGACAGTACGATCTGGCCAAAAATGAACCCAGCCGACTCTGAGAATCTCCGGAGAGAGATGGCGGCACAAGCTGGTGCTCTGCACCAACACGAGCTGGTGCTCTGCACCAACACGAGCGTCAACTTACCGCCATGGCAGAGGCTTTCCAAGAAGCTTCCGCACGCCACGACCAACATTTGGAGGCTCTCAACGACCAGTTCCAGCGGTTAGCACAAGTCCATCAACCACCGGCTGTTTTACGGCCGGCCAGTCCTCCCGCTCGTGCTATCTCCGGTCCCGAACGGTTCTCCGGAGCTCCAGGTACCTGCCGGTCCTTCCTTACTCTCTGTTCGTTGACTTTTGAACTACAAACTCTCTCATATCCCACCGAGAGGTCGAGAGTGGCTGGTATGATCACCCAGCTTTCGGGACGGGCACAGGATTGGGGAACCGCCGAGTGGGAGAAGCAGTCGGCGATCTGTTCTTCTGTGTCAGCTTTCTCCGATGGTCTCCGGAAGGTTTTTGACCATGCTACCCGGCTCATGGACTTTTCAACCTGATCCAGGGGAGTCGGCGAGTGGTGGATTATTCCATTGAATTCCGGACTCTCGCTGCTGAGAGCGATTGGAATTCAGCCTCGCTGACGGATGCCTTCTACAACGGTCTCTCTGACGTCATCAAGGATGAGCTGGCGGCACGGGATCCTCCGGCTGATTTGGACATGCTCATAGCAACGGCGATCCGCATCGACGGACGTCTCCAGGAACGGAGGCGAGAGAGGGCGGTGACGAGTAGTCACTGTAGCCGTCACCCCTCACCACCTTCAGACTCCTCGTTTGCACTGATCGCGAGAATTCCCAGCGAACCCGATGCAACTCGGCAGGACCCAGCTGTCATCAGCTGAACGACAGCGCCGCCAGAGGGAGAACTGCTGCATGTACTGTGGGCAGGGAGGCCACTACGTGTCATCTTGTCCGGTAAAAAGACCGGGCTCACCAGAAATTCCGAGGGCGCTGGTGAGTCACATCACAAGTTCTGAAATGCCCTCTCGGCCCCTTATCCACGCCCAGCTCTTCTGCAAAGGACAGACTAACACAGTCTTGGTCTTTATTGACTCTGGGGCCGACACCAATCTCCTGGACCGTACTCTTGCCGTTCAGCTGGGTATTGAGCAGGAGCCTTTGATCCAGCCCATCAAGGCCACTGCTCTGGATGGGCACCTCCTCTGCACAGTAACCCACCGCACCATCCCTCTCCGTCTGGGCATGTCAGGTAAACACACGGAGACTCTCACGTTCCACCTGATTCATGCACCACACCAACCGTTGATTCTAGGGCACCCATGGTTACGCAAACATAATCCTCACATTGACTGGGTTACCGGTTCCATTTTACAGTGGAGTAACCACTGTCATGCTGTCTGCCTCAGATCTGCGTTATCTCTTGTCTCCAGCCCCTCTCCTCCTAATGAGTTTCCAGATCTTACAGGAGTTCCATCAGAATACCAGGACGTTAAGGAGGTGTTCAATAAAGCACGGGCCACTTCGCTTCCCCCTCACCGCCCGTATGACTGCACCATCGATCTCCTCCCTGGTACCTCACCACCCAGGGGGCGACTATTCTCCCTGTCTACTCCTGAGACCAAGGCCATGGAGAGGTACATAAATGACTCACTGGCTGCCGGAATTATCCGTCCTTCTTCATCCCCTGCAGGAGCTGGATTCTTTTTTGTGGACAAGAAGGACAAGACCCTCCGGCCATGCATTGCCTTACCGAGGTCTGAATGACATCACTATTAAAAACAGGTACGCCCTCCCACTAATCTCCTCTGCATTCAAACTGTTGCAAGGGGCCACAGTGTTCACCAAGCTTGACCTCCGTAACGCCTATCACCTTGTTCGTATTAGGGAGGGGGATGAATGGAAGACTGCATTCAACACCCCTAGTGGTCATTATGAATATCGGGTTATGCCGTTTGGACTTACTAATGCCCCTGCGATCTTCCAGGCTATGGTAAACGATGTTCTCCGGGATTTTCTTAATATTTTTGTGTTTGTTTACCTCGACGATATCCTGATCTTCTCTAAATCTGAACCAGAGCATGTTCAGCATGTGCTCAGTGTTCTCCAGAGGCTCCTGGAGAATCAGCTGTTTGTAAAAGCGGAGAAATGTGAATTTCATGCCACTGAAGTAACGTTTTTAGGGTTTATCATCAGGGCTGGTCGTATCCTGATGGACCCCACCAAGGTCAAAGCAGTGGCTGATTGGCCTACCCCCACCACCCGGAAGAGGCTTCAGCAATTCTTGGGGTTTGCCAATTTCTATCGTCGTTTCATCCGTAATTATAGTTCTGTGGCGGCTCCCCTAACGGCTCTCACCTCCCAAAAACTCACCTTCCAGTGGTCCTCTGCTGCAGAAAGAGCATTCGGTGAGTTGAAGTCACGGTTCTCGTCTGCTCCCATCCTTGTCTTTCCAGATCCAGAGCGTCAGTTTACTGTGGAGGTGGACGCATCGGACTCCGGGGTGGGAGCAGTCTTCTCCCAGCGGGCAGCAGAGGACCAGAAGATACACCCATGTGCTGTCTTCTCCCGTAAGTTGTCACCAGCCGAACGACATTATGATATTGGGAATCGAGAGTTGTTGGCCTTGGAGGAGTGGAGGCACTGGTTAGAGGGGGCAGAGCAGCCGTTTGTGGTTTGGACCGATCACAAGAACCTGGAGTACATCCGGTCAGCCAAACGGTTGAGCTCCCGTCAAGCCAGGTGGGCATTATTCTTTAACCGTTTTGACTTTTCCCTCTCTTACCGCCCAGGATCTAAGAACGTCAGGCCTGATGCCCTGTCTCGTCAGTTCCAGTCCGACAGTGGTGCCACATTACCAGAAAGTATCCTCCCCTCCAAGGTTGTCATCGGCGTTATAACCTGGGACATTGAGGATAAGGTGAAGCAGGGTCAGGCTGATCATCCAGCGCCCAGTGGTTGCCCTGGAAATCACCTGTTTGTCCCTGCGAATCTACGCTCTCAGGTACTCCAGTGGGGAAATTCTTCTCGCCTTGCCTGTCACCCAGGGGTTAGACGCACCCTAGCTCTTTTGAGGCAACGCTTCTGGTGGGGTTCCATGGAGGAGGACACTAAGGAGTTTGTCGCAGCCTGCCAGATTTGTTCCCAGCACGAGCGCCCGCCACGCTCCTTCCGGTCTGCTCCAGCCACTACCCATTGCGCATCGTCCATGGTCTCACATTTCTCTCAACTTCGTCACTGGACTTCCTACATCAGACGGTAACACCACGATTCTCACCGTTGTGGATAGATTCTCCAAATCTGCCCACTTCATTCCTTTGCCTAAATTACCATCGGCCAAGGAGACGGCTGAACTTATGTTGCACCACATTTTCCGTCCGCATGGCCTCCCCAGTGACATTGTCTCCGACCGGGGGCCACAATTCACCTCCCGGTTTTGGACGGAGTTCTGCAGCTGTTGGGGGCCAAAGTCAGCCTATCCTTGGGGTTTCATCCACAATCTAATGGGCAGTCCGAGAGGATGAATCAGGAGATGGAGACTGCCTTGCGGTGCGTCGTCTCCCACAATCCTTCCTCCTGGTCCAAGCAGCTCCTGTGGGTGGAATACGCTCACAACACGCTTCCCTGTTCGTGTACTGGACTCTCACCTTTCCAGTGCTCCCGAGGTTACCAGCCCCCACTTTTTCCTGAGCAGGAGCGTGAAGCCAGTGTCCCATCGGTTCAGATGTTTATCCCTCGCTGTCGTCGCACCTGGTTGCAGGCCCGCTCTGCTCTCCTACGTTCGTCGGACCGGTACCAGAGAGGGGCCAACCGGCACCGCATCCCGGCTCCCCACTACACTCCTGGCCAGAAGGTTTGGCTGTCCACTCGTGACCTCCCACTCTGGGTGGAGTCCAGGAAGTTGGCTCCGCGGTTTGTGGGTCATTTTCCCATCGCCAGGGTCATTAACCCTGCTGCAGTCCGTCTCCGCCTTCCCCGGTCCATGAGGGTCCATCCAACATTTCATGTCTCCAAGATCAAACCTGTTAAAGAAAGCCAGCTTCAGCCCTCCACCACCCACCCGGCTTATTGACGGGGGCCCTGCTCACACCGTTAATCGTCTCATGAAGTCCCGACGGCGGGGAAGAGGCTTCCAGTATCTGGTGGACTGGGAGGGTTATGGCCCTGAAGAGCGCTGCTGGGTCCCGTCTCGCGATATCTTTGACCCAGACCTCAAGGACTTCCATAGGGCCCATCCTGACCAGCCTGGTGGGACGTCAGGAGCCGTCCCTAGAGGGAGGGGTTCTGTCACGACTTCACCCAGATTTTAACAGTTTCATTGTCTGTTTTCGTATTATGTGCATCACTAACTCATGTCATTTCAGATGTCAGCCACTCCCCTCTGCTCTGCGTCACACGGATCCCATTACCTGCCCCACCCCCAGACTCACCTGCTTTCCATTAGTCATTACTCACCCAGTATATCTACCTGCTCATTTCCCTTTTTCCCTGCCAGATCGTCTAGTGTGTTTGTGCCTAGCCTTCCAGCGTTATCCCTGCCTTATCTGTTTTGCCTGATCTCATCTCTGACCTGCTTTCCGGACGTGTTTGCTACCTGACTGACTACCTGGCTTTTGACCCCCGGATCGTTCCAATAAACCTGAACTCTTGTCTTTCCCTAAACCTGTTCCAGTGTCGTGCTTTTGGGTTCACGTCTGTCATTTTGCGCACCCTGAGAGTTTTACACATCCCAAACGGACATAGATTTCTGGAGTTATTAGAAAGATAAAATGCTCTTAACGATCTCTGTTTTATCTCCCCTTTCCATATTGTGTATTATAATACAAAATTTTAAGAACAGAGCTACTGCATAATTATTTATTTTCATTAGTGAATCCTCCTCAAAACAGTTCTATAGTATACTGTTTTTTCATTGTTTTCATGCTGGATGTTGCGTGGGGAGCGCAGTCTATCTTGCAGAATGAAGATAGAAAATGTTGCTTTCATCCTACCATCTTCAGACCCAATTTCACAAGTTTTCAAAACAAAAGCTCCATAATTCAGCTCAATATGAAGCATAGCAGCAACAGACTGATATGAATTGGCAGGCCAGATATTATTGCTGACAGGGCAATTTTTTAAAGGATGGCTTGTACTATAGGACCCAGTACCCCATATTCCTCCTGTCTAATCTATAGAGTTGTAGACACTTTTTGGATTAGTTTCACAAACTTACTCAAAAGAGGCAGCAATAAATAATTGTCTGAAGTGAACTTCAGTTAAAGAGAATATTTAACATTTTAAAGATTTTCAGAAAAGAAGACGGAATCTGTGCTTCTGTGGTCTGCCTAAAAAGAGGAAAGGGAGGTGAGAATAAAGGTGATTGACATATGGCAGTAAATATCCAGCAAAAGTTGGAAAGAGTCTGAAGGCTTCAGTTCAGTTTTGTATGAGACATTTTTGCAACATGGTCCAAACTAAAAATCTGAAGCAACGAAATCTCTTGTTCTGGAGGATAAAAAAAACTGACTCTGGCCAGTTGTCCAGTGATCCTGTGAGGGAGAGCCTTTGTGGATAACAAGGAAATTGACTGATCTAATCCCCGCATTTTTATTCACCTAAATTAGGTCTAAATGTCCGCTGATATCTTCCTACGTGGTGTGTTCACGGTCCTCGGACACACCATCTTGTCGCTACATCTGCTAGCTTCACCTTTTCCAGTGGACATTTAGGCGTAAAACAGTGTAAATGACCTTGTTTTGAGTCGACTATGAATGTCGTGGCTTGCGGACACTTGGGTGACACCACAAGTAGTATGGAGGCATGTTATGTTTTTTCTTTTGTTTTATTACATTGACTTTTATCCGATTCGGCTGCAACAAAGTTTACCCCATAAACTCCAGCAGTGTTTTGTGGATTCAAACACGACCCCTCCATCGGCATAATTGTGAGTAGATGAGTGAATTTTCATTTTTTGGAGAACTACCTGGAAGTTGGTAACTGGTGAGGCACCACTCTGAGGGGTGAAGGTGGAGCTGTTGGGGGATGGATGGCCTGGATATCCAGGAGGTTGGTAGATGACCCAGGGAAGCCACCAGGTGGGATGAGATGAGGGGAGCTAAAGACAGGTGAAGATGACTGTAACAACAGGCAGGCAGAGACATGAACATGTAAACTGGCAGCCATGCAGGGATAAAAAGAGAAAAGGATTTGGTCACAAGAGTGAAACCATAGCCTGCATATTAAGATGGAAAAAATACCAAAAAAGAAATCAAACATCTTGATGGCTGGAGGCAATACAGGATGTAAACCCCACCTCCTCCATGTTAGCAGATTAGATATAGGCCAAACTAAAAAGTAGAAATAAAAAAACCAAAACATTTTAGGTCGTCTTTACCACACTGATGTATGACCAATTGTTGGTTGGGTGTGTATCGGTGGGACCTTGATCCGTTGGCTCCAGTCCTCGATTACTACTAGATAGACTGGCTCCAAATGATCACCAACACAAGATTGTAGCTTCTGTGTTTAGGGAATTTGGGCTTGAGTTTTATACAGTGAGAGGAAGTGGAGATATACACAGTCTGAGTGAAACCCATAACACACAATTCTTTGACGCCCAAGCATGTGATACCAAATTGGCTGAAACTGCGATCCGGTGAAGAGCAGAAGAAGCCCGTCACACATGGATCATATGTTTGCTTATAATGAATTGCTATTATTACTGTACTCTTGCTATTGTCAGGTTTCACGGAGAAAGCAGAAACATTATCCATTAAACTGCTCCACCAGATTCAGGAATCTAATAATACATGTTGAGGGAAATGTTCCAGAGGGACACAGTTCACACTTATGAATCTCTTGGGAATAACTTGTATAATGGCATAGACAAGAAAAGGCAGTTATTACCCAGGATTTTTAGTTTTTCAAAAAGTGTGTGAGAGGTGTGTCTGGAAATATTGCCAGTTGATTCAGTTATGGTAAAATACAGACTAAATGTTGACCCTCTTCGTTTCTTCTGTAACCACACAGATGAGACGACAACTCGTCTCCTTTGGGATTGTTCCTGCAGTCCTGCAGAGGTGGGGAGCCTCTTGCCTCAGGGCTGTATACGGACCATGAAACAATTCATAAAAAACAAAAAGCTAATCAGAGAGACAAATGGTTTGATAAAACAGCAGGAGATAAAGAACAGCAGACGGCTGATAGAAAAGAACCACGTAAAAACAGAACATTGTGCGATAAAATAAAGTTCAAAAATGATATATTTTGTTCATTTTGTCAATATTATTTGGAGATTATTTCTTGCTGTCATCAATGCCTGGGTGCTGAACCAGAGCATGAACAGCAGCATACAGACAGAGTGGATGGTATCCAAAGGGCCGCCACACATGCAGGAGAATGATCTGTCGTCTGAAACAATAAAAAAAGAAGCCAGTGTCTGTGGCCCTCGCAGGAGAGTAATATACACAACCCATCATTTAACTCACACCAGGGCCACTCCTGGACATTTGGATGCCCTAACAAACATTTGTATTTTTAAGAAAAACTAGATAGAAAGACAGTATATGTACAGTCCCTGACAAAAGTCTTGTCACTTATCCATTTTGTAGAAACAACAGCTTATAACCTGACTTTTAATTTATCCATTGGTTTTAGAAATGGCTCATATGAAAGCTAAAACCCTCCCAAATTATGTTTAATATACTAAAATAAATTTGCTTCACTGAAGAAAGATTGATCATTTAATGAACACAGAAAGGTCAGATTTTGGCAAGACAAAAGTTTTGTCGCCTACAGAGAGTAATGTGAAAATTGAACAAATAATTTACTTCAAATACAAAAATATGTTGCATAACATCAGTGAATTAAGTAGTGGTGCTGTGAGATCCATATTTAATATCTTGTATGACTTCCATGAGCTTGAAGGACTGCATCCATGCAGTTCGACAATGATTCATACAATTTATTGATGAAGTCATCAGGAATAGCAAAGAAAGCAGTCTTACATGCCTCCCAGAGTTCATCAAGATTCTTTGGTTTCGTCTTCCATGCTTCCTCTTTCATTCTACCCCAGACATGCTCAATGATGTTCGTGACTGGGCTGGCCAGTCCTGGAGCACCTTGATCTTCTTCGCCTTGAGGAACTTTGATGTAGAGATGGAAGTATGCGATGGAGCACCATCCTGCTGCAAAATTTGACCCCTTGTATGGTTGGGAATGTAAGAGGTAGCTAATACTTCTTGATATTTTAGGCTATTGATATTGCCTTCCACCCTGCAAATCTCTCGCACACCCCCATACTGGATGTAACCCCAGACCATGATTTTTCCGCCACCAAACTTAACTGTTTTCTGGGTGAATCTCGGATCCATACGGGCTCCAGTAGGTCTCCTGCAATATTTGCGGCGGCTGTGATGTAATTCAACCGAAGATTCATCTGAGAAATCCACCTTCTGCCACTTTTCCAGCGTCCATCCTTTTAGCAGGCTATGGGCCTTGGCAAATGCCACACGTTTTTTTAATTGCCTTTTGTTTAGTGCTGGTTTCTGGGCACTGATTCGACCATGGAGGCCATTTCGAGACAGAATTCTACAAACTGTCCTGGTTGACACGGGGACTTGAGGTGACCAGGCCTGGTGGAGCTCTGCTGCAGTGGAAAAGGGGCTGGCCTTGGATTTTCGAGCCAACAAACGGTCCTCCCGAGCAGTTGTCTTGCGGGGTCTGCCGGACCTGGGCTTGTCAAAAACATCTCCAGTCTCTTCAAATCTTTTTTCTTATTCTTTGTACTTGACGCTGAGACACATTGAAGGTGTCAGCCACCTCAGCAGTGGATCTGGTCTTCAGCCTCTTGATAATCAACGCTTTGGTCTCAGGGTGAATCTTAGGCATGTTGTCAGAGGTCAAGTTGCAGTTGATGTGAAGGTCTGGTGTGCTGGGGTTCTTTTTATACACACCCACTAATTGATTGATCAATTATTGATCACAGGTGAGGCTGTAATCTAGGATTGGGTGCATCATATGACAAGGCGACAAGACTTTTGTCTTTGCAAAAACTGACTCAGTGGGCTTTACCAAGCTGTGAACGTTAGAATGCTTTTCAGAAGTTTCGTTTGGCACCAAAACATTATTTCAAAAGCTGTTGGGATTGAAATTAGCCATTTCTTGTAGGGGCACTTAAGGTCAACTTGTACCCAAGCGACAAGACTTTTGTCAGGGACTGTATATGTATATACATACACATATACACACTGTCTTTACATATAGATAGATAACCTTTATTTAGACATGGTATAAACCAATTGAGAGCAGAGCTCTTGTTTACAATGGTGCCCTGCATTTACATAAACAAGTAAAAATTACAATACAGAGGAGTAAATATGTCTTTATTTATAAGATAGCCACATCAAGATAAACAGGAGCATTCATCAACTAAAACTTCCTTTATCAAAAACTTAAACTGTTCTAAGGTTAAAAATGATCTAGCCTAATTGAGTCCTGAGGTTTATTCCAACTATGAGGAGCGTGGTATCTGAATGCAGTTTTACCCAGTTCACACACATACATATTCAATAAAATAAACCAAAGAAATGAAACACATTCAAATTATCAATGTTGCCGCTATTAAAATTAAATCAGTATAAATGCAACTAACAAAAACAGAACTATACAATAAGTAACACAAAACAGAAGATACAAATCTTTACAAACTCTGTAGAGGACATACAGTATATACTGCTGTACTGAACTGCACTATGTATATATACTGCACTACAGAACTGCACTATGTGTATATTTAACTACAGAACAGGTATTTTTAGCAGTTGCAAGAAGCTCTACAGACGCACACGTCTGCATTTCATTCTGGGGCAGAGACCCAGGGGGCCATGCACAGCTCCACTGCCCAGGCTAGAGTTGCACAGCCCGTCCAAAGCACCACCAAGCCAGGGGGGAATCACACAGGCCACCAGCACAGCTCTCCAGGGTGCCCAGAGTGTACAGAGCCACAGGCAGTGTCGGTTGCCAAGCAACATCCAATCAAAATTCTGAAGGTCCGGCCACACTGACTGCGGTTGTGGCGCAGAATGGCTGCGTGTCGAGGTTGTCTGTTGTTCAAACAGGGAGCGTGTCTGCTGCAGTTCTGTAGCAGAGCTGCTATGAGAGGTTTCTGGTATAACTACTGTATTTATTGCTGTGTTACATCTTCCAGTCTTGCGATAAGTGTCTCTCAGGCTTCTCAATCACTATTATCACGATTATGGTGCCCCCACCGGCACTTGGTGCCCCACACACAGCACGTGGTGGGAGTGGCGGCCCTGATTCACACCAAATGAAATCATTCACTGGTGCAGCTGTCTGTCACTAACCGATCTGCCTGCGTGCACCTTGCCCATGCTCTCATTGCACATGACCGGACTCTTAACAAGCCAGAGAGACAAACATCCTAAAGCAGAGATCATAGTAAGGAGTTAGAAAAGACTGCTTCTAACAGTTGTCAGGCAGTGTGTGTTCATTTGTTTTGGGGGCGTAGTTTTGACAAGAGGGCCGATGGGACGGGGTGGGATGTATCGATTGCATATTTTCAAATGCTAATAACCAAATAACCTGCTCTTGCTAACTTTTACGGGATTACCAAGCCTAGCTTTAACTTTACCTGTGCTGAGCCCGTCCATGCTGTTTCGGAATGGACTGTTTGCTTGGTCTGTGTTAATGCTCTGGAGTCCACTTCATGATTATTTTTGTCATTAGTGAGTTCTCCTCAAGCAGTTCTACAATATACTGTCACTATGTATGGTTTGTGTGCTGAATGTTGTGTGCAGAGCTTTTTCAAAACGGTCTATAGTGCAGAGTGAGGTTGGTAAACGTTATGTTCATCCTACCTGGTTTATCTGCAATGATTTTTTATTATTTAATGTAACATAATTTGCTTTAAACTGTGTGTGCGGTTTATATACAAGTCTAAGAATGATTTACCCAACTGGTGTTTTTTCATACATTGTATGTCAGCAATGTCCGAGGTCAGTGCAATAAACACAATCTTCAGACTCAAGTTCACAACTTAAAATTAACAACAAAATAAAAGCTCTGTAATTCAGCTTAGTATAAAGCATTGCAGCAACAAAACAAACACTTGTACTTTTACTTTGTAGACAACTTGCTAAAGAGTAAGTGTGTGGAGGTGAGGGGGCTGGGAGAGCACCCTCACCTGCTCATAGAGGATCAATCAGCGCAGGTGAGAGCTGTTAGCTGATTGGTCCTTGTGTTTAAAAGGCAGCCTCAGCGCTGCGTCAGGACGAGCCCAGGATGAACTCCGAGACTGGAGAGAGTCAGAGACTGAGCTGGAAAGCCAGTCTGATTATTGTGTGATTGAAGGTTGTGTTGTGGTGAATTAATAAATATGTTTAGAACCAACGCGTGTGTCTCTGGCTGTGTGTGGGAGAGCCCCGTGGCAAGGTCGATTGCCACAAAGTGATTCTATGAATGTTGTTGTAATGATGGAGATCAGCACCCGTGACTCCTGTGAATGATACAATGAAATTATGGAAAGGATCAGGTGGTGCTTTTGACGTGCAGAATCAGCCAGTTGCTGACCACTGCTGCAGTTTATCCGAGGATGTAGAAGAAGACATGTTCAACTGAAAACACTCTGCTGCGCCCCCACTGACGGCTACAGAGCACTGGTCACCTGTTTATTCATCCTTTTATCAATATTGAATGTATCTCATGTCCAAACCGCATTTCCCATGACCATTCAGAATACACATGCCAAGTTGATAAGATGAATGTTTTGCGAGATGTGAGTTCTACAAACAGATGTTTGTGTGATTAGTAGGTAAATTGTTAAATTTAATTGGGCCCTTTTATAAGATTAAATAAAATATTGCTGTATTTATCTCCATTTTTTTTTCTCTGCAGCACCTTATGTTCGCTATGTTTTCCTATTGTTTTTTATTTTGTTAGTAAAATAAAGTGACTGCTGCACCTTTTTTACCTTGAAAATTTGTGCAGTTTTATACATTTTATTTGCTAGTGCTTTTAGGTACAAAAAAAGAATCTAGTTTCATCTTGATAATTTTTATCAAATTGCTGCAAAATACAAAGAAAAAGACTGTTGGACTAATGCATGACGATTAACGGCTGCAGGTAAATTGTACCACTTTTATGGACTCCCCATGTCTACAATGAAACAGCTCCAAAAAGTAAAAGAAAGTATAACATTAAAAGGGAAAAAAGCATGTGTTATGTTTGACCCACGAGCAGTCGCTGTTGCACCAGATTCAATTTCAGATGTCGGCCAAAAGCCACGTATGACTGATGATTAGGAGTATTTTGGGAAATGTGTCACACCGGGGTAAAGATTAGGATTAGGGAGTAGCTGCACAGTGATTGAAGTGTGTCTGCTGATGAGTCATCAGGCTGTAGCTATGCTAAATGACACACAGCTCCAGTCCTAAAATAGCTCAAGCGTCTGGTTTTTATGGTCTCGAGGTGTGAGACGTTTACTTTTTCCTGCAAGTGACATTTGATGCTCCTCAGCATGGAAAGATAAATTGTTTTGTTTTTTCAGGCCTCTCCCAAAGAGTTTTTTTTTTTTTTCATCCTGAAAGTGTAGATGATAGTGGATCACCACCATGCAGTGATGTTTAACCTGTGCTTTAACACAGGTTAAACTGTAGTTACCACTCCGGGGAATGGGAGCTTCCCTGAGTCGAGGACACCACTTGCTGTAGTCTCCCTGAGGCCTGGGACACTCTGCTTGTGTTGCATGTTGGCTTTCATTGTGGAGCTCGTCTCCAGGTTACCACACTGCCTCTCTTGCCAAGCGACTGTGCTGCATCACCAATTTTTTAATGAATGACTCACACTCTTCCTAGAATAAATAGATCCAATCCATATTCAAATAGCATCCTATCTTCAACAACATCACATAAAACTAACACCTTCAAATTTAGTTTCATAGAGTGAAGGACAATGCGTTTCTGTTTTGCCCCACCTCTGCTCTGAAGGGTTACCAAAAGTCACATGCCTGATTTCTGGTTCCAACTCTTCACCCTTTGGGCCAGCCATCAATATTGGATTTTATATTGGCATCATCAATGAACATTATCAAAGTCAAACTCAGTGTAGAAAGATAGAACTGGTGCAGTGGACACACACGTGTCCAATTGGCAGCCGTTTCAGGGAGGCGGTCGTCACGCACACGCTACGGAGGCAGTGTGTCCCGGGCATGAGAATACAGTTATAGCTCTTTGTTCATTAAAAAGTTTCTAGTGAAACTAAAGGACATGGTCTTTTTTTCCCTAGAGGGGACAGCACAAGCCCCCAGATCTATGTGACACTACAGCTCATTAAAATCGCTGACAGTCCCACTGCCGTTTTATTACTGGCCATTTCCTGTCCTCGACTGCACCGGCCTGACACGTTCACAGAATAGGAGTGTGTGTAAATGCAAGCTTGTGAGAGAGGAGCAAGGGATGGGGCAGAGGGAGACAGATTAGCCAAGAGGGAGAGATACAGAGAAGGTCCTTTCCTGCTCTGCGCCAATCAGAACTTGACTAAACTTAAAAAACATGAGCTCTCAGGCAATGAGACCCGACCTCCTGGGATTCATTTGAACAAAAAAGGTAACCTTGCCTGAATTCATGTCATGTTTCTCAAGTGTGCTTTTTCTTCCAAAGTCAGGTATTTACCATAAACAGGATCAGTGTAAATGATTACATATGCAACTGTACAGAAACTCATATAGTAAATTCACAGCATAAAGCCTGACTCTAATATTACACACACACCGTTAATCATTAACCTTTACCAATAAGATTAGAGAAACAATTTACATCTAATTTACGTTAATTATTCTTTTACACAGGGAAAAATTGCATAAATATGAAATGGTATTATTTTAAGATAAAAAGGGGTTATATAGGTTATATCTCTGCAGAAGGCAGTCTACCCTCACCTATTCCAACCAATCAAATATCCTAGCCAGGGTGGGAGCTCACGGCTGTCCGTCAATATACGAACACAGGTCTTTTACCTCTTTTGCAACGAGACTTCAAGTTAGTTTTAGCCTAATTAAGGACTTATAGGGACAGAGAAGCTCCAGAACTTGCTTATCATAGCTTTAAGAGCAAATCGTAATCTACACTAGTGGCAGCCAATCCTCTAATACTCAATGAACAAGTCATAATCTTACAAGTATCAAACTTATATCTATTACACAATTTTTTTTCCTAAGGTAAAACATGTGTTGTAATTTGGTCAATGAACGAGGTTCTGAGACAAGTTGTCTTTGTAAGTTTTATTGCAAAGATCACAGCACAACCAGAAATCACAGGCTTGAGAGGCATGTGATGAAGAAACAATGGTACAGACTGGGTTTTATCATGTAGAACAGACAGCCTACACCCCTGTGGTGTCTGACAGGTTTCAAACTGAAACTAGACAGATACTAGCTGGGATCCTCAAACAGAGTACAGCAAAGGTCACTACTGTGTTCAAGTCAAAGACAGTTCCCCAGGACCAACTTCTGTGAAACATGTTTAGACAGCAGGTGCACATGCTATATGCATAGAGTTCATATCGAGCTCTAGATGGAAATGTCTGCTATGGGCATAAACAGAGTGGTTATTAATTCAATTTCCATCACAAACATTAACTCTTTACAATGGAATTTGAATCCAACTGCAAAATTTGCTTCTTGAAAATATAGGAAACCCATTAAAAATAGATGTTAGCTCTGCTCAGCTCACAACAGGACCAGCTGGCCAGCTGCCCTTTTTGATCTTGGACAGGACAGTGCTACCTCAGCAGCCCTTAGGGTCATTTAGTAGCAGCTCTGATGCATTGTAATTATGTTATGGGATGTGATAAACTGGCATATATCTGGCTGAAGACATTGGAATTGGATTAATTGTAAATAAACATAACAGTGAGGATGGCAGCTATTAAGTTGGTAACTAAATTGGAACTGAGCCCAGGTAACCAATGTTTAATCTTTATAAACTGAATCTGTAAACAAAGGCCAGAAGCCTTCTGGTTTTCATTTCTAGTTTGAGCAATCACATTTGAGCAGGTCTTGGTTGCCCGTAGGTTAACAGTCGTTGTTGAGAGCAAGTGCAACACATTGACGGAAATGCACTGGCTATCAGCTTTTTAATTGGTCTGCATTCATATGCAGATAGCTGTTTATAGAGGTCAGCCAAAATGTTGTCTGGACCTGATGCACCTGAAAAGTTTTGATATGACTCTATAGTCTGTTTTCTATTATTGGAAGAAAAACAAAGACAAAACTTCATTGCAGAAATAATACATTAAATACTTGAACATGTGTTGCTTTTTGTGAACACCCATTTCACACCTTCATTCATTCGGCTGTTTGTGAAGATTGTGGAGAATGTAGCAAAGGAAGGCAACAATATAATCAAAGTTTAAGGTAATAAACTATGGCGAATTTTACTTGGCCTGAGATCTTTTAGTAAAATTTACAATTACTATTTGCTTCTTTTCTTTGCCTATGTTTATCAAGATTTTACCATCATGATATTTTGAAAATAAGGGGTTGTTACATTTTAAAAAAAAAGTCTGATGGCTGATGGATATTCGTGGAATTCTTGTAAATTTTGCACATTGTTTCCACCTCCTCACCATTTCTGTGCTTCATAGCATTTGGTAGCAGTGCAAAGAGGGCTAATATTTCCACCACACCACTCTTAAAGAATCACAGACTTCGACATTACCTTAGTCTAATCAGGTCATTACAATTAACAGGCTGCACGACAACTGCTGTTAAAATCCCACCTGTCCAGATTACACACACAGTCTGGTAAATCTAGGTGCAAGCCCTGTTATTTGTGCACTGTGTGACTTAAAAGACCTCTGTGTGCCATCAAAGGATCATGACTACTATGTACTGTATGAGCTTGGCATCTGTCTTCAAAAACTGCAACTTTCTTGCACATACGACTGGTGTTAGTTTTTGTGTAATACAGGCCACAACAAGAGGCCACAACAGGAGTTTAAAATATGCGTTACTACCAATAAAAGCAACCACAAGCACTTTTTTGTAAACATAGATGAAATGAGTGTCAAAGAGGTTGAACTTGAAGGTGGTGTTAAGACAGTCTGCTCAAAAACCAAAAGAAAAGAAGCAATGTCTTTATTATTGAGGAACAGATTGTCCTGAATGATGGATGTGCCTTCCCAACTGCAGTACACATTTGAAGTAATTGAATAGGTTTTTCGCAAACCATGGTAACCAGTGCTCGGCTCAGGTTCAGCCCTTCAAGAACAATTTGCTGAAGTACCCTGCCATGAAATTGCTCATACTTAAAAGCCAATGATCTTGCTGAAATGGCATACCTTGACTCAAGTCTGATGGTGTGAGTTGACCCGATGGGTCAATAAAGTGATTCTAGAGGCCGATGCACACTTTGCAGTTGTCAATCATCTTGAGTAAATTGACTTTGACTCAATAGAAACTAATAACATAAATACAGTTGTTTGAGGTCATGTCCATTCATTCTTGAGCAAAGAAGTAATATCTGACCAGTATTTGAAAATAACTTTGTAATGTTGATAGTGTGCAGTGGTCATACAGCTAAAATTATATTGGTAGCAGCATTTGGTGTCATTACGAAAGTATAACTTGGGATAAATGGTTGTTTTGTGATATTATGATTCTTGTTGATGTTTTCACTTGGTTGAATAGATGCAGTATTGGTCAGGCAGGCTGCATAATATTATTGAATTTAATGATTAGGATGCAGTTGAAAACAGTATATGTATTGGTCGAATTTATGGTTTTTAGTTAGTGTAAAATTTAGTACTTAATGGTGAGAGACCTGACTGGGAGTGAATCATATCTGTAAATATGTCATACACTTTCGTATGGAGTTGTCCTGGATTAAATCTAATCCTAACACTGAGCAACAAAAAATACTAACTACTCATTCACTACTAAATAATAAATACCCTTTTTCAGCACATGAGTAGCTGAGTTGTGTGAGGTAATAAAGATAATTAGGGAAGAACACACTTTGTGTATTGTTTCTGAAGTGTTGCCTGTACAATCCTTGTTCTGTTTGTGTGTTTTTGTGCGCTCGTTTCCTGAAATGTACTTAATTTACACATATCCTTTATGTATAATAATGTAATGTACATTTTTACAAGTTTATTTTTCCCTTGGCCACTTTGTATAGCCCAGCTGCTGGTGCTGCACTTGGGGAGTATTCTTTTGGTTATTGTTAGAGATCCTTGCTCGTTGATTTGCTTTCTTTTGTAGTAAATTCATGACAGACCAACATCAAGTTGATATTGGTTGTAAAAGCTCTTTGTGTGTACTTATACTATCTATCTATTGAAGCTATGGTTTAAGCCTCAGTTTTCCTGTGTTCTCCTGTGTTTTCTCCTCCCTAGTGTGTCTGTCTTCCCCTGTCTGTTTGTAGTGAGTGCCTGTGGGAGTGTGTGTGTGTAAGCAGACATGGTCTCTGTTGTTGGGCTTCAGAGTCATGATTCCTTCCTCCCTGTGATCAGCTCAGCAACTCCGCCCAGTCTGCCTTTCATTCATCATTCCAGTACTTAATCCTCCACTTCTCATAAACTCATCGCCAGATTGTTGTTCAACCTCAGTGTTAGTAACAGTTCATAGTTGTCGTCATCGTGTTTAGTCAAACTATCAACAAAACACACTCAGCGCTGTTCAAAACCAGACGCATCTGCAATATTGTTCGGACATGGTATGCTCTCAAATGAGCATCATCCTTTGATTTTACATTCAAGCCATAATTTCCAGTTTAATAATCTTTGAAATTTGACCACAGTTGGGTAGCATTTGCAAAGTCTGTTTCAGTTAGTTGTATAATTACCTTGCATGCTGGCTTTGCAATAAACAGTGTGTGTGTGTGTGCGCGCGTGCAAAATAACTAATAATATAATATATAATCTCCAGATTGAACACTCAGTCAAAGGTGAAAGGAGCAAAGTCAGTGATATTGCACTTCTTCCTGGCTCTTCTGTCCATTAACAGGTGTCATGAGTGGTGGAACTGAAGAGGTAACAATATACAAACAGCTTTGTGCTGCTTTGCATGGGATGTAAGAGGGGGCCCTGATTTACTCATCCAATCTTGGACAGATGTATTACCTGGTTCTTTGGCCGGTTCAGAGTATTTTATATTTTCAAATGGGGATCCTGCAACCCTCCCCAATTTTGCAGGAGTTGAGATTCATGGAAAAGTACCTGGTGCATGCACATTCAGTAAATCTCACCAAAAGTATAGCATGCATTCTTTTGTCATACAGTTTCAGTGATGAATCTAGGATTTTATTTATCTTGCCTCTGTCATGTCATACAGACATAAATAGTAAGGAAGACAGTCACCAGTGTTGTATCTTTGGAGCAGAGGTGATGAAGCTGATGATGATGAAGGAATCTTCGCGGACACTGTTCTTACTTGTATAACAAAGTTTATTACACACAGAAGTTACAGGTCAGGACGGGCACCGGTCAGCCCGGAGATCTTCTCAGCCAATTCAGAAGTCTGTCTGGCCGGTCTCGGACAAGCGTTCATATAGAGAAATTGTTTACGCCCAAAAGAGAGATAAAGTAGCGTCACACATAGGGGGCTCTGAGTTCACACATAGGGGGGGGGCTCTGAGTAAGAACATGCTTCGTACATAAAGATGGAAACCCACTCATCTAACAGGTCAAGGAAAGGGCATTCTCAGAGAGAGAGAGAGGTAACAATTAACACCTGGAGATAAGAATTTAGGGAGTCTTAGACCTGTCACTATGTTTTATAGACAAAATCCGGAGACCAGGCCTCTTAACTTAAATGTGTCCCAGCCATATATGTTATCTATATTAGCTGAATATACCACACCAGGAAGTGAGGATGATTGCAGGACCCTCTTGAAAACCAGATGGTACATCTCAAAGGGGTTAATCCTCGAATTAGATTCATCTATTAAAGTGGGAAGTTTTTATTCAACTTGATAATGGGAATAAAGGATAGTGGCACCTGACATGTTTCATAAGTGTGTGTAGCCCTAAAATTAGTATTAGTTTTAAATGAAGATTTGGGCCAAAGGTATTGATTGAATTTGGTGGAATAAGGTAAAAACACAACATGGACAAATTAATAAATGGAGAAAATAATTCTAATACTCACTCTCCCTTGTGGTTTATATTTTGAGTTCCACCAATCCTAAAAGTAACTGCCTCTTCAGCTGCTAAATGCTGAACACCAAACGGTGAAGTTGTGGGTTGTAAAACTGAAACTTTAAGCTGAAAGACACTGAAACACTCTTCCGCTTGGAACTGCAGAGTTACAGCTATTGTGATTTGATTAAATATTGATTACTGCAGCTTTAAGTCTTTTATTCTGACAATGATCTCTAGTCAGACTCTCACAGTGGAAGAATTTCTCTTCCAATGAATAAAATAAGCCACATAACTGTCTCTTGAAGTGATAGATTTGAGATAGTGAATTACCAGACCTTCCCCTACTGATTTAACAGTCTGACAGCGTGGAGTCACCTGCAGCATGCTGCCTATTAGTGCATTTGCCAGATAGGTTAGGTACTCCATCTGCAAACCAATGTCCCCCTTATCCTTGGGAAGTGGAGAGTGGTGCTTTGGCAGCCGCTTTCTATCGACATCCAGTTTGCAAACTCATCAAACAAGACGAATGACGCCGAGGGCGGAGGGAGAAGGTCAAAGAGGAAAAGAGCGAGGAAGTTTCAGTCCTTAACATGGCAGGGGGGGGCTGGCAACAAATGACGCTGGGAGGAGAGACGGATTGAGAGAGGATAAGAGTCTTATGAATGGAGTATGAAATTGAAAGGCACAAGGAAAGCGCAAGAAAATATTCTTTAGGCTGACAGACAGAAAGAAGTGCAGTTCTCCATTAAGCCCTGTCCTGGAGCGCTGCAGAGAACAGAGTGCAAGAGCTCATTAACTTCCATCATGCCTCACTGTTTCCCGTTATGAGAGGAGACCATGAACCCGCAACTGATTCATAGATGCTGCACTTTTTCTTGCTCGTAGCTGTTATTTTGTGATGTGAGCGCTGTGGCTTTAGAGGAATCTGACGCAGACAGAAAGACATGGCCACAAAGATGAAGAGACGGAGCGATGCATCATTATCGGAACTCTAAACTAAAAACTCCGTAATTTCTGCTTCCTTCTACAGAGAATGAAGAGTCACATATGGCATAAGGGAAAGACACACCAGCTATGACACAGCGCTGTTGGCTTCTTGTTTGAAAAACGAGGGAACAGAGTTTGACACAAACTAGTGCCAGGCTGGACTGGAAAACCTGAGTTGAAGGAGGGAACAAGAAGCTCTGCATCTGTTCCCACTGCTGCTAGATGCTCAGTGACAGTGTGAGTGAACAGCTGGAGGGTGTAACAGTTAGCCATATCGGTAGTTCTGGACTTTGGGAGCAGGTGGTTTGTGCTGGGTACCTGAAGGTGATTGGGAGTACAGTAGACTGGTTTATAAAAGCCTCTTTAGGGTTAATGCCTGTTTAAAAATGTATCTCCTCATAAAATAATTACCTTAAACAGCCCACTTATGTAACCCATGTACTCATGCAATATATCTATTTATGTGTTGTGAATATTTCACTGTACATTCTTGTTTCACTCTCTTTTGCTGAGCTTTTATTTTGTTAATTTTATTTTTGTTGTGTGACTTTGCTGTCACATCCTGGCCCAGATGAGGAGAGGAGAGACCTGCTGGTGCTTCTAGTTTAATATTACCCTGGACCTTCCTGTATAGTTCAGGAATGTTTCAGTGTGTAAATGTATTGTCTTCATTGTGTTTAGCTCTTACATCTCTATAACGTAAGGAACACCCTATGGGTTTTTTTTGTGTGGTAAATTTATTTTGTAATGTTTTTTTTTTATAGTTTTATTCATATACACGTAGGGTACATGATTATATACAGATTTTCATGTCAATTTTTTAGTTTTTGTATTCATTAAATACAAATGTTGCTGCTCGTGAGTCGGATAAAGACAACATTGTGACTGTACAATGATAATTATTTGGTTTTAGTTTACTGAATTGAATGTGATTGAAGTGGTAGACATCTCATATATGTAGACAGCACTAAGCCCTACAAAAGTGAGGTGTGTATGAATAGGCAGGGTATGAAAAGGTTGTGGCATGTCAGAGTTGCTTCTGGTACAATTCATATGTCTTCTTTCTTCTGTTTGGTCTTAACAGTAAATGGGCAGTGTTCCAAAGGTGGGCATTCTCTTTCCACCATCTTCCATTTGTCTGATCAAATGCACTTTGCACTGGGAAGTGACCGTAGAACTCTGATGTGGACATAGACTGTACAGCAGTGGCCAAAAGTTTTGAGAATGACACAAATATAAATTTTCACAAAGTCTGATGCGTCAGTTTTTATGATGTCAATTTGCATATACTCCAGAATGTTATGAAGAGTGATCAGATGAATTGCAAAGTCCCTCTTTGCCATGAAAATGAACTTAATCCCCCAAAAAACATTTCCACTGCATTTCAGCCCTGCCACAAAAGGACCAGCTGACATCATGTCAGTGATTCTCTTGTTAACACAGGTGAGAGTGTTGACGAGGAAGCTTTAAAAGGAGGGTGGTGCTTGAAATCATTGTTCTTACTGTTAACCATGGTCACCTGCAAGAAAACACGTGCATTCATCATTGCTTTGCACAAAAAGGGCTTCACCGGCAAGGATATTGCTGCTAGTAAAATTGCATCCTAAATCTACCATTTATCGGATAATCAAGAACTTCAAGAAGAGATGTTCAATTGTTGTGAAGAAGGCTTCAGGGCGCCCAAGAAAGTCCAGCAAGCGCCAGGGGTCTCATTTATAACCGTTGCGTACGCACAAAATGGGGCCTGAAACGTGCGTACCCCACTTCTCACGCAAACGTTGGGATTTATAAAAACAGACTTGACGAGAAAATGTGCGTATTTCCACGCAAACTCTGACCCATGCGTACGAACGTTTTGGAGATGGGAAAGTGGCGACGCAGACATGAGGTGGTGAACTGAAACAGATTATTGATCCACTTCATCATTTACATTAAAACCAACAGCTTTAGTTGTGCTCGTGCGACATATCTATTCCACACAAACCTTTTAATTAAAAAAATATATGAAACAACTTACAGCAAATTACGTTCAGATTCCATTAAACAGCGGAGTTACAGAGCCGAGTCATTAACAGTTTTTAATAATATCTTCTAACACTGTGCATGTGTATCATCAAATCACTGCAGTGAACGGGACTGAGCCATCAGGCGCACACAGAGTGCACTGGAGATCACTTACAAGAAATGAAGAAACTTTCCAAATAATATCCCAGAGTGGAGATGAGGATCCACTGATGCGAGGGAATCGGTCCGATGCCCTAAATAAATAAATAAATACTGCCGTGATTCTGCGTGATGGATGCACGCTTACGGAAGCGTGAGGGTTCAGCGATGTCTGATCAGCTGATATAGATCTCTGAGCTGAACTGAGTCCAGTATCCCACAGATCGACAGACGGATCCGAACCATCCCAGTACAAACACGAGCATATAATAATAATTCTGTTAAATTCTATAGAGAGGGGACATCCTTGCAGTTTTGGATGATTAAAATACGAACAGGAGATACAACAAGTTCCCTCAAATTCTGAGAGGGTGTTTTTTGCCTCCACCTTTGAATTGGATCTTTTTTAATTTCCGGCTCGGTTCTTTCTATCGTCTTCACTCTCACACATTGTGTTATCCGCAGCAGCAGTGTATTTTCTTTATTAGTAACATCACTGCTGTCCCATATAATCGCTCTTCACCTCCACCTCACTAACAAACACCTCAATGTCAGTTTCAGAAAGTTTCGCTTCCTCTTCTCATCGCTTAATGCCGTGACTCCGTCAGGACTCACGGTGGAAACCCATTGGTCAGCAGGATAATTTAATATTCATGCCGTGCTTTGCATTGACCATTTATGGTTGAAAGTGGGCGTGTGGAGGGCGGATTTGGAGGCAGATCCACGTACGAACGTTTCCAGGTGGACTGTGATTTATAAAGCGAACACTGCGTTCAGGTGTGCGTGCGCACGGTTTTATAAATCAGAATTTTCCTTGGCGTGCGCCATTTCCGGCTTTTGTGCGTACGTACACTTTTAGTATGAATCCTACGCACTGTTTTATAAATGAGACCCCAGGACCGTCTCCTAAAGTTGATTCAGCTACGGGATTGGGGCACCACCAGTGCAGAGCTTGCTCAGGAATGGCAGCAGGCAGGTGTGAGTGCATGTGCACGCACAGTGAAGCGAAGACTTTTGGAGGATGGCCTGGTGTCAAGAAGGACAGCAAAGAAGCCACTTCTCTCCAGGAAAAACATCAGGGACAGACTGATATTCTGACACCATTCATGTGTGGGGTTGCCTCTCAGCCAAGGGAGTGGGCTCACTCACAATTTTGCCTAAGAACGCAGCCATGAATAAAGAATGGTACCAAAACATCCTCCCAACCATCCAAGAACAGTTTGGTGACGAACAATGCCTTTTCCAGGATGATGGAGCACCTTGCCATAAGGTAAAAGTGATAACTAAGTGGCTCGGGGAACAAAACATCGAAATTTTGGGTCCATGGCCAGGAAACTCCCCAGACCTTAATCCCATTGAGAACTTGTGGTCAATCCTCAAGAGGCGGGTGGACAAACAAAAACCCACAAACTCCAAGCATTGATTACACAAGAATGGGCTGCCATCAGTCAGGATGTGGCCCAGAAGTTAATTGACAGCGTGCCAGGGCGAATTGCAGGTTTTGAAAAAGAAGGGTCATCACCAAAGTGCAGGCGGCCTGGCACAGCTGTAAGGAGGAAGCGAGTCGGCGTGGAGGATCAGCCGACAAATCACAGAGAGAAAGTGATCTGCAGGAAACTGATGCACAGGGACTGATCACTCATCAATACTGTTATCAGTTATTGATTAGAATACACATACAATGTTAAGCCTCCTTGTTTATAATCATGAGAACAGGTGTAAGAGCTCATGGAGGAGCGGGCCATCAGAGAAATTGTCCCATTGAGGCGAAGTGGATTCAGAGGGCGGGGCTCTGCGAGGCGACTGGACGGGAGAATAGAGAAAGCGATAGAAACTCGTCATGAGGGTTGAGACAACACAGAGTTCACATCTTAATGAAACCATGTCTATCTTAACTATCAACTCTATTGTTCTTCTGTCGCTCCCCTCACGTGTTCTGAGGTTTCCTGTTAATGGCTTTAAGATAGATCATCCTTTATTATTCCCACGTGGGAAACTGGCTAATTAACTGATGAGGTTCAGAGCAACGATGTTCATCTTGTAAGATCTGTGACACAATTGTGATTTGGGAATATGGGCTATACAATAAATGTATTTTCTTATTATATATATATATATAACGACGATATAGTTGGTTAGAGCTGCTGAGAGTGTGTATGGTGGGAAACGAATGCGGAAACCCAATGTCTGTGGAATGACGGTGTGTGGATGTGAGTTTGTGGATCTGAGTGTCTGTGGATGTGACGTTTTCCGTTCAATTTGCATCTGAACGTGGAGGCAGAGAGAGGAAGGGTCGGTGGTGGAGGACTGAGGAGGAGATGCATAGGCCAGGAGAGAGAGGAGAACGAGAGTGGAGGAAGAAGAAGGGGGCAAGTATGGGAGGTGAAGAGAGAGATGAAGATACGAGACTGGCGAGGTGCGGAAGGGTCCAGCGATCGAACCATGTTTGCCATGCAGAGAGTGTATCCAGGAATCACGTCCACTCCATGTCCGATTGTGACAAGAGTGACCCCACTCAATACTTCTGACTGGGGTCCGTGTGGGCGGGGCCAGTGCTGGACCCAATGGACTCATGGAGAATCAATAAAAACATTTTAAAAAGTTCTGTTTGTTTGAATACATTGACTCAAAACTTTTGGCCACAGCTGTATATAAAAGTCTGTAAAGTGAAGCCAATGCAGAACCTGAAACCTCTATTCTCTTGATTGACCTGCAGAGGGCGACTCCACTGGTTACAAAATAAAAAGTCTGTTTCTATGGAAGTCCAGGAGATAACGACTCCATTTCATACTTGATTTATAAAGTCAGTAGACATTTTCTAATACAGCAGGATTTTCATTATGTAAATTGTGTTCCCATTTAGAGTAAAATAGACAAAGCATTGTGGGCTTGCATTAGAACATTGATACTGTGTGATTGGCAGCAAATGCCATCCAATGGGTGCCTGTGGCAGGTGCAGATGGGCATGCAGTGCCCTTGCGCTCTATGGGCCTGATCTACTACTACTGTGTAAAACGTGTGCAAACTTGATTTCACCCGCAAAAAAACATGCAAGCTGATCTAACGGTGCGCACTGAGGATTGCGTGCAGAATAACACGCGCTGTCCATTCAGTACATTTTCCTTAATGAATATGCAATATCAGGCAAAATATTGGGAGTAGTAGATGCAAATACTTAGCACACACTTGTAATTCACAAAGCGTGAAAATAATTGCGGTGATTGTGACTATATTTAGTACGTTAAAAAGGTAGGTTCTAATCGGCACAGAGTTACGCACAAATGGCTGCAGTTATTGTGGTGAGGAGGAGACGGCAGGAATGAGACGGAGCAAACGGGTTTGTTTTGGTAGAGTTGCCTTGTTTGGATTGACAGAAGCTAATATAATCCAGACCTATCGCCTATCCAGCTATGCCATTTTGGAGCTTTTAGATGAGCTAAAGGCTGATTTGGAGCCACCCGCGAGAAGGAGTCACCCAATACCTTCCCTACTCTGCATTTCCTCGTGTCTGGGTCATTCCAGCGCACTGTAGCTATGTTTGTTAGGTGTGCTGTCCCAAGTCCTTAATGCCATGTCATGCAGGATGGGAAGGTACATACAATTTCCAAGCACTCGGGATGCACTGAATGAAACCAAACAGGGCTTTTATGCGGTTGCTGGCATACTGAAAAGCCGGTTCCATTGTTTGGACCGCACTGGAGGAGCGCTACTATACAGCCCAGAAAAAGTGGCACAGATTGAAGTTGTCTGCTGTATGTCGCACAACATTGCCAAACATCATGGGTTGAAGTCATTTCTCATGACAGGGTATCAGTGGGGTCTTGAAAAGTATTAAAAGTTGATATATCAATTTAGGGAAAATCAAGACCCTTAAAAAGTATTAGAAAGTCTTGAATCTTTTTCAAATTCAAGACCCTTTACATGTGTGGTTTTTTTCGATGTGAATAGCATATTTGTCCAAAGATTGTTAAAAGTTTATGTGAATTCATTTATTCAAGTCCTCACAACAGCGCAACAAAAAAATACCTGGCGTTCAAGTGGGGACGGGTCTCAAGCGGAGTTGCTAGGCAACGTTTGTCTCAGAGCGCGAGACCGCGGCGCGAATGGCGCTTGTCGAATCTTCCATGTAGAGGATGGCTTGCTGCAAATATTGCGCTATTAATTCTTTATATGGCTGCAAAGGAATAGGCAATGGGGAAATGTAAATTCGCAGTCGTGGTTGGAACACGAGCAGTTCAAGCCCTGGTTGAAGCCCGTCACTGGGAATGACCGGGAGGTCATAAAAAGAAAATGAGTGTAGCTTCAATGGGGATCAATGCTCTCCGGTCACATATGCAAGGCGCTAGCCACAAATCCGTTGCGGCACGCAGACAGCAGTTGTCCATTGGGCAACACCTTTCTCGGCTAACGTTGTTACACCACCCAGTACGAGTACGACAGCTGACGTTAACGTTACTGCTAGTGTTGCTAATGTTAACTCAGTTGCCGCCGCTTCAACTTCTACAGACCTCAGAGTGACGCTGGGAGCCACACCAACGCTGCGCGCAGAAGTGTTGTGGTGTCTCGACACAACAGTAAAACACCACTCTCTCACGTCCAATGAAGGAATTTCAGAAATTTTCCCGATTCGGATATCGCCATTATATCAGTGACAATGTTGATCTGATCTGAAACTAACATTTAATTTTGCAATCTCAAACTCAATTGTGGGAAATATTAGTAACCTCTTCCATTTGTTATATTACTTGCTCCTTATCATAGACAGTTACTTTAGTAATGATCACACAAATAGACCCATAAACATAGTAAAACTTAACCATACACATAAGCAACCTCATACTCTGTATGTGTCTTACTGAGCTAAACACCATCAAAATGCACACAATAGGTGTTGCACCTATGATCGCCTCGTGCCGCTCCATGCTAGCCACTGAGGGAATTGAGTTTATCTAGCTGCTTAACAGTATACCAATCATCAATCTAGAAATATAAATAATGCTTCCAAAACACTCAGTGAGCATGTTAACAAAACACCAACAAAATGACTTAACAAATATATAACAAAGTTTAAGGGCATAAATACTAATTTCTTACCTGAAAAGGGGAGATATCAATAAAGACGCTCAGACGATGCTTTCTTTGGCAGCTTCATTGAGAATCATGGCCAAGAGCTCCCCCTTCCGGACTCAGCGGGTATGACTAATCAATCACAAGCATCATCTTTCAAAAAAGGCTCAATCAGTAGAGTGTAGATTAACTTCTGTCAGGAGGAGTCACATCCTCTTCACAGATCCTTGGGGATCTCCTGTAGTTGGTGAGGTCCTGCCGGGTCGTTGGCTGAGAACTTGTTTTCCAACTATCTCCTTTGTCAATGTGTTTCTGGCCTGGTTGTACAGGATCCTGTCCCCACTTCTGTAAGCGTCATCCTTGGCCTGACGAAGCTGCCTAAGTTTTGCAGTGAACCAAGGTTTATTGTTGTATGTGCAGAAGGTTTTAGTTGGCACACACAAACTGATGTACGATGTCAGTAAGCTCATCCAGGTCTATAGCAGCAGCCTCAAAAACACTCCAATCTGTTGTTGTGCAATAGTAGGTAGACTGAATGTTGGCTAATTTTCAATAATCATAAAAGTAATAAAAATTATTTTATTAATTAACAAATGATAAAGTTATCAATTACGAATTTTGAGATAAGTAATGGAAACAATAAAATTATCAATTAAGAAGTATAAAAGTTGTAATTCTACTTTTATCAGAGACGGGGCACCACCCTGGTAACCAGGGACCAACAATTAGTCGATAAAGATCAGTCTCATAATCTGAAAAGTTCAATTATAAATCTCAATGTTTGCTATTAAAGATTATATAATGAACAGTGAAGGTTTTAAGTTCGAGCACAGGCAGTCATAATCCAGCTATATTCACATACATATGTATAAAGAATCACAAAATACCGGTACTTTAATTACAAATGGCATCAACGTCAATCAATGACTATTATCACAGTAAACATCCACTATATCAAAGATCAAACACCACAAGCTTCCATCACAATCGTAAACATATATGTAATGTCTCCAATGGGTATATCTGGAGATAAGTGTCTGTGTGTATGTATGTGTGTGTGTGCGCGAAGAAAAATGGCGATTGAAACCTTCTCAGTGGTATCGTGTTACACAGGCTAAAAATGGCGCACGAGATTGTGCCACGTGTGGTGTCGCACAATGGCGGATAAAAGTTGCGCACGCGTTGTCGCGTCGCAGAATCTATGACGGCGCGCGCACGAAGTGGTGCACATGATGTGAGGAGGACAAAGGATACTTGAGTCTATCTCGTGGTTCAAAGCGCCGAACGGCGTCGAGATGCGACCGCAGTACCCAGGCCTCAGAATATATGTATATATGTATATGTATCGTGAGGTGTGTGGTTACAGATCGGCACGTATGTGCCGGTGGTTTTAGGAGAGAGAAGAGATAGAGGAAAGAAACATGTAATAGAAGATCAGAGGAGATCTTACACACCGTCCGACACAATTATACAGAACTTCACACCGGGTACCCAAGCGGGCGGACTAAGATCCGTCTCGGTGTGTACAGATTTTTCAATGGGTTAAAAGTCTCCGTAAAATAGGTCTAAGGGTAACACAGCGCCCCTGCGTGGTTGGGAGGGCGGATGCGTCACGGCGCTCTGACACCGTGTGACGTAACGGTCTCAAACAAAAGATACACTCAAATAATAAACACGCTAATGATTAAACTAATCTCTGCCCAGACATCAGCCTCTTACTTGTTGATGTTCCACGGTCGAGTGATGCGCGGGCGGCGCGTCCCGGGAAAACAAGTGAATGGTTCGTGGCCTCGTTGCTCCGCTGGCGGGGCTGGATGCTGACCGGATGGGGAGAATTCGTCTCGTTCCCTCGGGGCGGATGAATCTTGCCTAAAGCGAATAAATGTCTTGCTTTTCGTAGCGAATACGACTTGCTCTTCTGCAGGGATGAACAGCTAAAAGGCAGCTGTAGTTTCAGATCTGGAGAAAAAGTCTGGGAGATGAACTCGGCCTGCGAGTGTCTGACTTTTTATGCGGCAGTTTCAAAATAAAAGTTCTGGTAAAAACAAAACAGGACTGTTGCAAAAATAAAGTCTTAAGTCAAAAATCAAAATACAAACTACAAACGCGCGGATGGGTTGCTTCCTTTTGGCGCTGAGATCGTCCTGTAGAGGTTGTGTTCGAATCTTCAGTACCGGGAAATGAGCGAAGGATTCAGGGAGAGCTCCCTATTTATTACCTGTGAGATGTCCAGCCTTCCCTCAAGGGGGGCCCTTGGTTTTTTTGGCTCACAGCCAATGGAAGGTCCGAGTTTGACCTCGGCTGGTGGTCAGAAGAATGTCCCCCCCACCGCAGGCATTCGGGGGATTCTGGCTTTGCCCGCCATAAAACTCCTACTCAGGCTTTTCAAATCCCATTCTGGCCGTCAGGCCGGAAATAACTCTAGTTAGGATATCAGGCCGCGTAGGCCTCACTTATTCCTTTGTCTGGGAGTGAGGCCCAACACTGTGCAGTCAGACTCGGCCTTTAACTCCAGCCTTGCCTCGTTGGTCCATCTCCTCACAGTCTTGACCACAGGCTTTGCAGATTTGAGGTTCTGCCTGTAGGTCGGGAGAAGATGAACCAGACAATGATCATAGAGTCCCAAAGCTGCAGGGGGACAGGTGTCCTTTATTACAGTGTAGCAATGTCATCTATCATTTTTTGTAAAACAGATGACAAGTGGCTTGGTAGAAGGGTGGAAGGAGGGGGACTGGGGGGTCACCGTTTTTTGGGGTTGGAAAATGAAGATTGAATTTTTGTTTGATGAAAAGAGCTTTTGGCTGCAGAAATAGTGGCAGAGAAGGAAGGGTTGTCCGATTGTGAGAGTAGGAAAGAGTAAGAGATAAAGAAGTGGGGTTACAGTGAGGTTAGATGTAGAGCAGTTTCTGGTGAAAATATAGTCCCGGTGGTTAAAAGCTTTGTGGGTAGGAAGGGAAGGACTGAGTGAGAGAGCTCCAGGATCCAGGTTTCAGTGAGAACTAGGAAGTCAAGCGATTGCTGGGTAGCAAAGCCAGAGATGAAGTCTGTCTTGCGGGTAGCTGACTGGCAGTTCCAGAAGCCCCCTGTGACAAGGTGTTGGGTAGATGAGATGGTGTGAACGAGTGCGAAGCCTAAAGTATCTACGAGAAGATATGCGAACAGGGACAGAAAGTAAATACATATTAGAATAAATGGGAACAGAGCAGCGTTATACTTAGCCTCGCCCGAAGACTCCATCGAAAGACTCTTTTGTCTTTATCTTACTGACCAACTGTTTCGCTGAAGCTGACACTTCAAACTATTCCTGGTCGACGATGGTTGGCTACAGCTGTGCTGACCACCACCCTCTCGGAAGGTGAAGGAGAATGCCTTATCCAAGGTCAGCAGGGTCAAGACCTTTCTGCTATACATGGGCCACAATCACAGCAGGCTCTCAGAATGGCTCTGAGTAACACTGCAATTACCGAAATATGGTGTCACTTTAGGCAGCTATCACTGTTTAATTATTGTTCTCCTGCCCTACAGATGTTCAAGCAGGGTTTCAAAGATGTCTGCACCAGTCCTCAAGTGTTCCCCCCCTTCCCTGTGTATATAAGTCTCTGTGCTTCCCCTTGTCCTTGTCGGTTCGTTGTCGTCAATGCCTCGTCTCCTGTGCTTGTCGTCCTCTTCATCGTTCCTGGTGTTTTCCCCTCTGTGCTCTTTGTTTGTTTCAGTTTAGACTTTTTGAGATCTCTCTGTTTTCGCTGTTGGACATTTTCCCATTAAAAGGACACTTTGTTTAAAACTCTGCATCTTGGGTCCACCTGCTCAACCAAAACCCTGACAGAACGAACCGACCAAAACATGGAGCAGAGCTTAGTTTTTTTTACCATAACATTTTTTCTTTTGAGTCCTTGGTGGACAGGCTGTGCACCTCATGCACCCAGCACCAAGCAGTGCTGCTTGAAAGGATTTCTGTACTTCAGGCATGGCTGAAGGACAGACCTTGGTTCAGCCATTTTGTCCCGCACCTTGTGGAGGTGCAGGACAGGCTCAAAAACTTCCTCACCTCTCCAGTCCCATCCACTAACTCATACCTTGGCACCCATCTGGCTTTTGGAGGACCCCGTAGCCTCCGTCAAGTTTCTGCTGTGTGTGGCGTTCCACACAGCAAAACCCCCTCTCCTCTACAGCCTGCTCACAGGCACCCACCACCGGTCCTTCCGGCGTCGGGGGTCCCGGCAGCGGCACCTCCAGTTCCTGTCCCATGCCGGAGGGTCCCGGCAGACGCCACTCCAGTTCCTGTCCCACGCCGGAGGCTCCCGGCAGACGCCACTCCAGTTCCTGTCCCACGCCGGAGGCTCCCGGCAGACGCCACTCCTGTTCTGGCTTCGGGGTCCCGGCAGCGACCACTCCAGTTCCTGTCACGCACCGGAGGGTCCCGGCAGCAACCGCACCGGATTGTCTATATTTTATAGATCAAGTGTGTGTTTCATTGTATATAGTTTTTCAAAACTTAGTATGTTAGTTAAACAAATAGTAAATATTAGTTTTAAGGTTTTATTCTATTGTGTTTAATTGGTACACTTTGTATTAATAATAGTAAATAATTTAATTGTGAAAGTCTTGTGTTGTGGGCTTTATTATATACACTCGCCACTGCACCACCTAATGGCCTCAACCCGTGGGGTACAATGGCACGCACTTTGCACAGCCATTGGATGCTTTCGGCGGTGACATTGCCACCGTCAGGCATTTTTGGTCCAAAAAGAGGCACTTAACCTTACTCTTTAATTTTTTGTAAACTGCACTGTTTTCCAACTGTCCAGACATTACTCTGATGTCATCAATGTTTCTTTCTTGTTTTTACTTGTGCTTTGACATGCTCTATGTGCCTTTGAATTGCAAAGTTGTTTTGAATTTAATTTGAATTGAAAAACTGTTCCTGTCAGCCAACATGTGTTGAGCAGTGCCGCAGAGAATCTCATCTGGTAAAACCTCTGTTAAGCCCCTTCCATTATGAAAGTATTTTAATTTACACAAACTGTTAAACTGCTTTTCTGCTTCTGTTGTCCAAAAACAACAAATGAGCATAAACAGTGGTTTGATTGTGGCTAAATAAACAGGAAAACTGCAGCATTTTGTATTTGTTCAAAGGTCTCATGCAAATGAACTTACCTTGCCTAAGCCCTTCGCTGAAGTGCAAAGACACAGGTTTAACAATACTGTTGATCTTTACATTAACTGTCAAACGTTTCAGCGTTTATTATTATCAATCGGTTTAATAGCACAGAAAAAATGACAACGAAATCATTGTTCTTTTTGTGCATATCAATAGGTTTGGGTTGGGTAATAAAATAGAACTGCTGACATAGTTTACTCCTAGTTTCTAAAGACTGGGAATAAAAGAGAAAAAACAACAAGACAGTTACATTATTCAGTGGATACAAAAACAGCTCCTCCATTGAGAACAACAAATAAACTTGTATCAAAGGTAACAACACAAATGGAAAGAAACCATAGCAGTTTTTTGGTGTTTGAAAAAACATTTGACTGTGCAACAGAGTGAATAAAATCTCAATCCTGAACAGTGTGTTGGCGGATTACTCATGAGCTTTGCATAGAGTGTTTACTATAAGTCACTGTGTGGTTGCCAACAGTAAAATACCATATCCACATTAAAACTGCATTTTCTACACCTGACAGCACAGCTTTTCCTACACATTCAACACACTGGATTTAAATTTATGTTCAAAATACTAGCATCTGCTCAGACAGTGTCCAGGGGCTGTGTATCGCTTTTCTGCCACCACTGTACCCTGACTGCACACAAAAAAATGTAAACGTGTTTGTTGATTTTGTGAGAGGATTTTATGATCAAAATATTGTGATATGACCAGTGTCTCAGCACAACAGTGCAGTAGTTATAGTTTAGCTTCACATTCAAATCACTATTTGGGTTCATTTATTAAGAGAAAAATAATAGAATGAAAGCAGTTAGTGGGTGTAATGCAAGTGTATTATAGTGGAGATTTATGTCATGGCTGAACTGAACGGTATGAAAACAGATCTGGCTGGCTTAGCATTGAAGAGGCGAAAAATATCTAACAGATGAGTAAGTCATTATTTGCTGTGGAGTTAGATAAATCATTGATAACAATAACTTTAATTTCAACTTGGTTATTTCCCAGAGTTTCTTGCAAGTTACAACTTACAGCTTTTGTTGGACCAAAGGAACAGTTTTCCTTTAACTGTAATCACCAGAAAATAAGAGCAAAGGGAGTCGCCTTCACCCATTTGCCCAGTGCTTCAATATGCAGCGCTGTTTTTCTATTACACACTGTTGGTACAGCCGTCAGGGGCAATTTGAGGGTTCAATATCTTGACCAAGGATACTTCTTAATGCAGACAAGAGGGCGTGGGGATTGAGCCCCCGACCTTCTGGTTTGTAGACAGCCCTCTCTACCTCATGAGCCACAACTGCCCTAACAAAAAGTACGACTTGCAAACTAAAAAAAATAACAAATGCAAGATAGAATACAGGCAACACAAGCTTTATATGCAAATCCTATTTTTTGCTTGTTACTTGGGTTCAAACAACTAAGATGGCGATGACCAAAATGAGGCTTCAATTCGACAGTTTGTTTATGGAGTCTGGATGTTGTAGCGGTGGGTTTTCACTTGAGCACAGCCCTTTTAAACCATGGACCTGGTGCGAAGACATTTTAGAAAGCACAGTACAAATAAAGATTCTTATTATTGTAATGATGGTTACACAACTGTTCCTGATCTCTCTCCCCTCTTTTCCACCCATCTGCCCTCTCCCTCCCCATTTTTCACCGCTCACCCGCTCAATTGTGGGGCAATGTGTTCATGTACATTTCGGTTTCAGGCTATTGAACCCATATGGCTTCTTGATAATTGCATGTCATTTTGCTCTGTCTAGCATTGCTACTGTGCTCAGACGCTGCACAACATTTACCTTTTCCTATATCGCAACAGCTGACTCAAACAGGAGGCTCCATTTTTCCCACCTGATTGCATAAGCCCCTATCACACACTATGGAAAGGCTTAAATGAACTCCGACCCAGAAGAAGCAAATCACACAACCCAGTCTCAACAGTAAAGAAATGAATGAGGTCTCAACCTTTCTGATGGATCTAATTTTCTTTTGTGTTCTACAGCAACCACAGCGTCAGACAAGATTCACCATATCTTCCTTTAACTGATTATAAAAAACATGTGCTGACTATATGTGAAAAACCATGTAGTATATCATTTCAAAGATGATTTTAGTGATCAAAATGTACAGTGTATGTATGCAAGACACCAACACAGAAAATGTTTCATAGAATAAATAACTAAGTGCCTATTAAGCTTGATTTTGACAGTAAATGGGATTCCTTGTGTTGCATCGTTTTACATCTTTAACCGTCCCCCTGGTTGCTCTGATGTACTTTAAATTGATGAAATAACACCAATACAACCATATAAAAATTAAGTGTTGGCACTTGCTTATCTACTCTCTATTCACAGTAGAGCTAGGCATTATTAAATAGCATTTTTATAAGGACAGTTTAATTGTAAGCAACTGATTACTGCATACAATGGGAGCAGTGTTTTGTGTATTATTTTGACAGAATTTTCTCAATATGAAATTAATGAATCTTGCTTGCCCAATCAAACAAATGTTGAGGCTGAAAAGAGGATAGGTCTTAGTAATACATAGTGAAACTATTTCCATAATTCATACAAAAAAATGGCCATTAATAATTTTTTATTGGAGTAAAAGGGGTAGAGTGAGGATACTGTAATTGTTCAGCAGACAGCTGTTCGCAGTAACAAAAAAATTAAAAAAAACACAGTGTGCACAACCTGCTCAGCAGCAAACAGCAGACAGACACCAGCTGGTGAACATAGTGGAGCATTAAGAAGCTAAAAAGTCTGATGTTTCCCTCTGGGGCTGGTAGAGACCAAACTCGGAGTTAAAAGAGAGTCAGTGTTTGACTTACATTAATCAGGTGATCACAAATAAGACTCCAAATGAATGACAAGTTTTTATTATCAACAACTTTCGACTGCTCCCATACAAACAGTTCACGTTCAAATGTTTATTGCAACAGTACAACATGTTAATGTTTGGCGTTTAGGCTGTGACTTAATCATTCCCCCAGATATGATTACATATATATGATGGCAGTATTCAGCAAATATAAAAAAAATAAAAATAAAAAACAGGAATTAATATCTGCTCCGATGCGAGACAACTTGTCTGACAGACATGCGTGCATGAGCAAACTATCAAGACTGAAATATTCCAAATTGTGGAAGGGCATGGAGAACCCTCTTTAGATTTCTCTGCTCCTGTGGTGTCATCCAAGTGTATGTAAGCCCCGACATAAAAATTTGAGTCGAAACGAGATACATTTACACCATGTTTGTAGCCTAAATGTCAGCTGTGATCCATGTGTGAACGCAGCTCCGGAGAATGATAACAGCAGACATTAAGGGTAAAAAAACATGGTGTAACTGACGCCGTTACAAATTGAAATGCTGGGGCTTACAGATACTTGGATGACACCACAGGAGCAGTATGGAGGCATTTTATGTTTTTTCTTTTGTTTTTTAACGTTTGAAGAAATGGTCACCATTTACTTCAGTTGTATTGGATTTGGCTGCAACACCTTTTACTCCTGAAACTCCAAAAGGGTTTTGTGGACTTGTATTGGCAGTTTTTATATTTGTGTTATAATTAATAGATGAAACAGACATATGTAGAAGAATGTATGAACAAATGTGTTTCTCATGGTTTAACTAAATTACAAGAGTGGCAGAAAGTAGTTTATGGCCACCAAAGGGCAAATGGTCATCGCAGGGATCTCTGCATAGTATACAGGACTGGGGTCATTTGTGTTGGAGACAGATTGTCTCACACCAGAGGTCACTAGGGGGACAGGATGTCTGCCCACCTTTCACAAACAGTGAAGAAGATGAGGGAAGTCTTCTTCCTCCCAGGGAGGGGCTTGTGATGTATAAGAATCTGACTCTCCTCTTGTTCTGTGCTCATTCTATACACGTTACATTAGGTGACTGTGTGGGGTGAGTCCACCTGCGGGTGTTAGAATTGAACTTGCCAAGAGACAATGTATGATAGTGTACGACTATGTATTATTAAACAGAAATTGCCACCACAGACTCAAACACTTCACCCACCCTCCATCAGTAGTGAGTAGATAATGAGTGAATTTTAATTTTTGGATGAACTATCCCGTGGACACTCCGAGAGGGGAGGACAAATGCTATGTGTACCTATTGGTCCACATGCACAATACTGTTAGTTCGGATCTTTTTTAAACACTACAGTAGGTAACAGAATGGAAATTATACACAAGTATAGAAATGCTACTTTCATCAATGATTGAAACATCTGTGTTGCAAAGAGCAACAGAGAGGTGGCTAAATTTATTAGTGGTTTACAGTTGGTCCAATTGCTTAGACATGCTTAATGAAACTGGGATCCACTTGATCTTCAGCATTTCCTCCTTAGCAAAGCAGAAGTGTTCTCTTGCAAATATGTTAACACATTTTCACCAGTTTCACAGATAACAGATTTCATAAAAAGGATCCAAAATCTATTGCTTAATTGTTTTACCCAAAAGGAAAGCATCTAATCACAGCTGGTCCAAATTGCTTAAATAAGTAGGAATACCTTTACACTGGTGTGAACGTCCTTTGCACAGGACTTTTATCAGTAATGAGTCTCACAGTAATTAGATTCAGTTCAAGTGACAGACTCAACCAATCACTATCGGATGGTGTTTTATTCTAACAATTCACACCTGGTGGTGGCAAAACCTATAAAATGGATTTTTCTGCTCTCTTGATTTGTGGTGAGTTAATAGCAAAAGACATATTTCATAAGGTGATTGAACTTGGGAGATTGTGTGCCTTGAATGATACTTTTCCTTCTCATTTTCTTAAATTTGTTTAAGTGTTGGAGTGTTCTCAATGCCAGGCCAGAAGGAATGTCCTCAAAATGAAGAAAGCTTACATCTCAATTGAGGGGACTGTACTAAAATGAGTCTCCACCCAAGAGTAAAAGTCCATTTCCATAACATGCTCTTTCCTCAGGTAACTGATTGGCATACTGACGTCAACCAAAAAGGGCCACCACAACAAATGTGTCATAATAGATTATTCCACAAAGTGGAGAAAGACCTATCCTTTGAGGACCAAATGTACTGCTGAGGTCATCAAATGCATCCTTGACTTGTTTTATAAGTTTTGTGCACTGAAAGGCTTCTCACAAACCAATGAAGAGAATTTGTTAGTGAGGTAAGAACTCCTCATGACATCTGTGTCTTAAACCATATGGGGTCAATATGCATGTTTCCACTTTTCTTAAAGCTCAAGTATAATGTCTGAGAAACTGGGAATAAAAAGTATCCGCTCCCGCGACTAGGTGGAAAAAATGAACGGAACTATTCAAAGGTATTGTAAATATCTATTTGTGTCTTCATGAACACTGTGCAATCTTAAGGTCACAATGTTGTGTGTTTGACCTTACAGGACCTTGACTAAATTGGTGAGTGACAAACCCAACACTTGGGATGGCCACCTCCAGGCAACACTTTTTGCTCTAAGGACCAAGAAGCAATTAACTACTCCCCCTTTTCCCTCATGTTTGGCCGTGAGGCCAGGTCCACTACTGAGGTTCCTGAAGAGTATTTGGTATGTAGAAAAGTACACATGTGTGTATTGTGGTAAAAATGGAAATTATGATGCTAAACTTCATGGTTGCTGCAAGTCACCATTCTGATGTGTTTTATTGTACAAATTGTGTGTTTCTTGTGAGAGGTGATGGTGTGGAGGCTAATATAACCTAGGAAACACAATCTGTTGGAATGCAGAACCTCCCTGCCCATTACACCACAGCTCAAGCTAACATGGGAAACATTAGGGAGAAGGTAAAGAGCAAGAGAGAGGAGATGGGCCATGATGACAACTTCAAAGTCATAAGGATCAATTTACGCCAGGAGCAAAGAAAGGTAGGAAAAATGAAGACCACTGTGCTCTGCCCCTTCACGATAGTGAAATTGGAGGGCTAAAGTGCTGGCCTGTCACTCAAAAAAGTAAGGTTGTTCATAAAATCAATATCCACTAGCTAAACAGGATACTGAGCCCACACCACGTATCCCCCACAAATGGCAGACTGACTCCCCACCCACCACTTCCCTCCCAGTACAGACTGGTTCAGGTAACAAGACAAAAAAGCAATTTGAACTAAAACTAAGGCTCTTGTAGAAAAGCAAGGTCAGAAAACAAAGTCCAAACACAGAAAAATCAAAATCAAAATAATCGAAACTTAGAGAAACACAGAGCTGGGGTGAGACAAGGTGAACAGGAAGAAACAAGATGAACCAGACAACAAGCTGACAAAGGGAAGCACAGAGACTTTTCAACAGGGAGAGTTGATTGAACTCAGGTGCAACACATGAGGAACAGGTGCAGACAATCACAAGGGCGGGAAACAGGAAATGAAGCTGAAGACACACAAGGAGCATAATTTCAAAATAAAACAGGAAACAGAGAAATCAGGGGAAAACAACCAAACACAAGCAAAATGTCCACAATGAAAAGTGTCCAACAAAATCCAACAACTCTAAAGCTCAGTCATGACATTACTAACACAAAAAGGCAGTTTATTTCTATTTTTATGGTAATGTTTCCTGAAGCGTCCTCAATTGCCACATTGCTTCGTTTATTAACAGTCTATTATTATTATTAGTGTATTTAATGAAAAAATGGCAGCTGCTGTGGACATAGCTCATTTCCTCTAAACGAAAATTCCCTTCACACCATACAGGCAAGTGGGAGGCAGGTGGAGGGATAGAGTTTGAGATTATTTATACATTTGTTGTCAGGTCCAGTCCGAGGGGGGGGTTTCAGGCCACTTTTTCATGATACAGTGGTTAAAGGAAGGTTTAGTGCATTTGTCAGCGGCGTTCTCCAGTTTGAGCTGACAAGCCTGTTTCCTCTGTATGTTATCTGTTATTTTTGTAGTTTTCTTCTTTCGTCTCTTACCTCCTCCATTTAGCAATCATTTTTCTTAACCTTTGTTCTCCCTATCTCTTTTCATCCTATCTATCTTAGTCTGCTCGACACGCTCCCCCCTCTCCTCTCTCGTCTCATCGTCTCATTTTCTCTGAATTGCAATTATCTCTTTGATCTCTGAACACTCCTGTATGGTACTCGAAGTTCTACAGCAGGTGAAGAAGGGCATCACCCAGAGTGCGTGTGTGTTGGTTTTATCATTTGATTCCAGCAGTTGGCTACATCCACAATAATACAATTTTAGTTTTAAAATACATCACTTTTGCGCATCATGCATACACACCACTTTGGTGTTTTTGAGCCTCTAGAATGAAGACTTTTTCAAAAAACGTCTCCCCCTTCCCTGTGTGTGTCTCTGTTCTTATATCGTTGTGAAGATCATTTTAAGCATAGACCCTACAGAGTGGGGCCTAGGGTGCAAAATGCCGATAGGGTGCCACAAGAGGCTGATTTATCATGACGTGATACATGTAATGGTAACCAATGCAGTAACGTCACACCATATTCCTCGCTGGGTTCACACTGGACACGGAAGCGCTGCGCAGCGCCACAAAATGCTGTCCGCCTCCTTTCTGCGCCCATGTTAATCAATTGGGCTGTTCACACCGGCAGCGAAGCGGCCGAGGCCGGCTCTGCGGCGATCGTTTCGTCGTCTGTTCTATTTTTCCCGCTCGCCGTGAGCCATATAACATATAACACACAGAGATTTTAAATGATATAAATGATATTATATATATATTATAAATTATCAAATATGCATCCCATACTTCTGATTTTACTGCTGTTCTCTGGAGTTTCAATTTCCTCGATTTCCCCCCCGCCATGATGAAATTTCCCCATCTTTAATTATGTACTTATTCCACACATTTGTCAGTTGTGTCTAAACAGACAGACACACACAAGCACACAATCTCTTGTGGGGGGCGGCTATAGGCTTGTGTAGGTCAGTCACCTGTGAAGAGCATCATTTACCCCGAACCGGCGCGGAGAAATGCACTTCCTGTGTGAACAGCCAGGTGACTGCTCGCACGAGAATTGCCTATCATTAATGTTTAGTTTTGTTGACATGAATAGCTAGCTAGCTGTCAGTACAGCAGTTTTCAGACTCTTTTTATATTTGTTATAATATATTTTAATTATTTTTTATAGCCCACATTTTTGTCTGCCTGTGTGTGCATCTGTACACGGGCCAAAGGTTATTGGGGATGCATGACAATTTGACAGGCTATTTGAGAGCATGTGAAATAAATAATGTATAGCATTTCCTCATGTTTTACATAACCATATGTCAAACCTTGTTCATATTGCATTAAAATGAAGACACCAAATGGATTCTGATGTGCATTTTCTACACATCCAGTATTTCATTAAAAAAATTTAAAATGTTGTTAACTTATTTTATTAACTAATGAATGTAACCTCTGGAGTGAGGGGGGGGGACGCCAATCTGAAATCTCGCCTGGGGCTCCAACATTACCAGGTCCAGCCCTGCGTCACGCGGCCGACCTGCATCCCATTCTCTTGCAGGTTGGATATTTTGTTTGGTCAGTAATAATTCTTTTAGTGGAGTGTGGGTGGGGAAACGGGTGAGGATGATGAATGGGTGATTTTTATTTGTTTTTAAATTAGTTTTTGTTTTCCGTCATTTTAGTTTACAGAGTCCGCATCGTCGCGGTACAGTGCTGAGTGTAAAATACCATGTCGATCGACGCAGTTACAGTACAGTAGTCTATGATTATTAGTATGTTTTCCTATATGACCAATTTATTCTGTTCTGTGGTGGCAATTTCCTGTTTAATAATACACAATTACACATAATCGTACACTATCATGCATTGTCATACGTGGTCATACATTGTTTCTCGGTAAGTTCAATTCTAACACCTGCAGGTGGACTCACCCCACACAGCCACCTAATGTAGCATGTATAGAATGAGCACAGAGCAATAGCAGAGTCACATTCTTATACATTACAAGCCCCTCCCTGGGAGGAAGAAGATTTCCTCCTCTTCTTCACAGTTTGTGGAAGGTCGGCAGACATCCTGTCTCCCTTCTCTGTGCGAACCCCCTGGTGTGACCTCGGGTGTGACTTCTGGTGTGAGACAATCTGTCTCCGAAATCTCCTATCTTCGCTTACAACACAAAAGACCCCAGTCCTGTATACTATGCAGAGATCCCCTCACGCCTCTACTCCAGACACCCTGAGGGACCCCTGCAGTGAGCATCTTGCCAGGTGTTACAAGAGGGAGAGAAGCCATAAACATTTACTTCCTTAAGCAACTCTTGTAGTTGAGTTACACCATGAGAAACACATTTGTTCATACATTCTTCTACATAGATGTCTCTTTCGTTTATATTATAACACAAATGTTAAAACTGCCAATACAGTTCATACATATGTCCAATGTCCATTCATCCCCTATATGTTGAATAACCTGTAGTCATTCTCTATATAGTACATGGGGATGAATGGACTTTTCAAACATTGCTACGGAGTACCCATAAGGACATTGGTATTAGCCACACACACGTCGATAGGCATCAAAGCATCATGGGTTTCAGGTCTGTGTCTAACTGCAATGCACACTGCCCTCCAATCACATTGCTGGGATGCGTTATAGATCTGTAGATGTGCTTCCATGTAGTCATAGCGGCTCATTCTACGCTTTGACAACACAGTACAATTACAGATCTGTAATGATTCAGTTAGATTTTCTGAATCCCCTTCGTGATAAACAGCTTGCCTCTTTCGGCCTGACAGCCACTGCTCCATCTTGCTCGACCCAGCACATAAAAAAGTTTTCACTCACCTATGATTCCCCACTAATGATGCGTGATGCGTTCAGGTGTTAATGTGACGGTCAGCAAATACAACACCTGCTTTATAGGTCAGATAAAATAAGAATAATGTGAAATTTAAATCTCATGGATTTGTTTCATTACCTGTGATGATTACTTTTTTTTTTTTAAATCAATCAAAAATATTTTGTGGTAATTTAATGCTGACTTACAAATCCTAAACAGTTTTATCTATGCATTTTTTAATGACTTCTCATGGTCCACCAGGGGGCCGCGGCCCACACTTTGGGAATGACTGGCCTAATAATATTCTGGAGGTGCAATCCTGCAGTCCAGTAATGTGGCTGTATCATAATGTGTTGCCCTACCTACTGGGGATACTTTTGTCTCCTTACATCAGTAACCCTGGCAGCAAACAGACAAAAGCCTCCATTTGTCTTCACAATATGTGATGGCAGGGAGCAGATAGAGACCATAAATCTCCACATCTCACCCCTGATTACTCGTATCATCTTGACATTAGCTGATTCCCTCAGTTCATATTTACAAAACTTACACTCAACACACACAAGTGGCTGACTTGTCAGTGACACAGGCCATACAGCTTTGAAGCAATGGATAACCAGAGGTCTGACAAATTAAAATGGAAAACCAAGTATTTTATTGTTAAAATGTGTTTCCATACATGATAATCCAAATTTGGTTTTACTAAACCTTAATTTGGTGCTCCCGAATAAACAATCTCACAAAGCTTGTTATTAACTGTTAGTTAATACGAGTAAGTTGCAAGGTTTTAAAATAAATTACATTTATTATCAACATCTGCTAGATTTTATGGGGTTAATTAACTAAGTATATGATAATTTTAATAAAGACTTTTAACCCGGAACCAAAGAATATTACTAAGCTGTTATAGTTCAAAATCTCACCTGTCACATATAAAAATATGCATACATGACTGTCCATATATTTACTTGAAAGAAATGTGAAGTTACTCATGCAATAGACATTTTACTTCACAGAAGACAGAGTAATTAAAAACAATTCCACATTTTCTGACTTCCTCGGTTGCCTATCACAGCCTGTGGACTTAATTCTGGGTGAAAGACAAATATTTGGGTAAATCCCTGAAGTGCCTGTCATTCAGGACGCACATGAAAGCATCTTTTGTGCGTTTTGCAGTTGATAGTCAGAGGGTGTAATATGTACTGCTCCGTCTGTCCTCTGCAGTCCCAATCAATCCCATTCAAAACTCCACATGGTCTGAAGGCTAGACTCCTCCCCCTCCTCATCCTTCAATTGGCGCAATCCAAGCACCACACAGGTCTGAATTTCTCCCTCAGTGTGAGCAACACATCACTGCTTTGGATGTGTACATTTGGGTAAATTGATTGATTCAATTAAATTTACTCCGAATACTGCAACAAACAGAGATATTTTTGACAGATCTGTCCTAACTTTGTCACCCAGCTCTGTCTGTCTCTTTCTTGTTTCCACATACTTTGGGCCATGTATGAATGTTATCAGTTTTGATGCTAAGGTGGGTAACTGGTTTTGTGACAGGGTTTTCTTATGCAAATAAAGACTATAATGGCCTAAAACATTGCCCAATGCTGTTCTGTTTTTCTCCTGGCACTTAACAGTGATTGCAGTCTTTGTCCCTATGAGGACCCTGCAGGAACACTGACTCAGTGGGTGGTCTGTTTACACACTTGATCCATTCCAGTGAATTTAACCTGCTCTGGAGCAGGTTACCTGCACATCACTGGTTGCCATGGTGATGTGCTTTGGTTAAAAGTGAGCCAGCTTTGCAGGTTAAGCCTCTTTGGTGAAGTATAAGATGAACTTGAGGGCCACAAGTCAGATAACAATGGCCACATTGAAAAGAATGATCCTTTGAGGGAACGAGATGGAGGCGAATAGACTCTTGGTTTAAAGGGCTGTGGAAGCCATTTACTAAAAGATTAATCACATCACACCGCTGTGACATTCTCTGCTCCGCCATGTGAGGGCAGTGTTGAGCTAAAGGCTTTCATTGTGAAGTAATTTCATCACCCCTCCGTCGTCCTCCACTCTGACCTGCACACACCCAACTCCCACACACATGCTGCTGGTGCCGACGTGTCCAGCGTTTGGTCATCACAGAAGTGCCTGTTGATGTGTGCGTTATCAAATATCCTCATCTTTGGCCTTCTAGCCCATCTTCCTGCCCACGCCCCTACCCCCTCCTCCGCCTCTACATCACCCTATCCATCTCCATGCGAGAAAACAGCCTGGTCTGTTCCTTTGACAAAACTTCTTTGTGGTCTGAAAAAAACAGGGTTGTGTCCGTCTAATAGCTTAATGGGCTTTCTGTGCAACATCTTCTACACATTCAGCATCGCAACATACACACAAAATGTTCAGCACATTATATGACAGTAGTAATGGACCGAGAATATAAAGAAGTGCATGCACACCAACACAGATGGAATCTAAGTGACACATGACAAGCACAGTGATGGATCATTTAGATTGACTATGATAATTTGTAGTGCAATCAACCGAAAAAGTATTGAAACCATTATAATCTCTAACTGACTTAATTTTGCTCATGTCTGCTAATTCGGTTAATACTTTCCCTAATGCGTGCATTCACAAACCATCGGGTTTCCACTATGTTCCGTGCTTCTATTACCCTGCTGCATGTCCTCCCTCCTCACTCCCCCTGCTGACCTGTGCTCACTTTACACTTTAACAATAAACATCATCACTAATCAGAAGTTATTAGGACACGTACAGTGCTGGACTTTGCTTTGTGTTTGTTTGATTCGCTCTTTAGAAAATACGACGTGTATTTAATCACTGAAAAAAACTCCAACATTTGTCACACACATTTCAAGACACACACATAAAATAATTGTTCATTAAATGTAATAAATGTAAGTTTGAAATAATCTTGATATTGATTTGAAGTCATATCAACCAGGCCTAATAATTTGTGTATGTAATAGAAAGTTCCTGTAAAATGTTCTAAAATTAATTATGACAGTAGCATGTTTTTTATAATTTGCATTGAAAACCGATAATATAGGAATTTTGTGGCTGCAGTTTTTGAAATATCTTGTGTTTAATACATTCCAGCAGATAACTGATAAAACAAAACTTCTTTTTCAAAAATGGCCACGTAACTCAGTCAACACAGAAACATCTAAAGCAGGGGTTTTAACAAAAACTGACCAATACAGGAATAGTTTGACATTTTAGTATAATTGTTTGCTTTGTGTAGTAGGAGATCAATGGTATTGTGGCGATGAAGTGTTCTCATGTCTAAATGGCAAATCGTGTATTAATATTGTGAGAATAGTGTTAGTACCATTGTGTTTACCACCAGTGTTCCAGAAGGGTGTTTCTGGTATTATGTCCCCCTGATTTCTTCACAAACTGCATAAAATTACTCTGTTCAGGCATTTGTGTATTTTACATTGCATTCACTCTGTTCTCACTCTAATATAAGTGTAAGATTAAAGGTCCAATGTGTAGGATTTAGGTGGATCAATCAGCAGAAATGGAATATAATATTCATAATGATGTTTTTTTTTACATTACATTTCATTTAGCTGACGCTTTTATCCAAAGCGACTTACAATAAGTGCATTCAACCATGAGGGTACAAACCCAGAACAACAAGAATAGAGAAAGTACAATTTCTTCAAAAAAGCAAAACTACAAAGTGCCATTTAATTGCTACTAAATTGTTAGTGTAAAAATGTTATTCAAGGTATAGTCGGAAGAGGTGTGTTTTTAGTTTGCGGCGGAAGATGTGTAAACTTTCTGATGTCCGGATGTCCATGGGGAGCTCATTCCACCGGGCGGCTGTGGCTGAGGGGTCGAGCGGTCGTCCTCCAACCTGAAGGTTGGCAGTTCGATCCCCAGTCTTCCCAATCTGCATGCCGAAGTGTCCTTGGGCAAGATCCCCGAATTGCCCCTCATAGAACTGTGCTGCTAATAGATGCACTGTGTGAATGGGTGAATGTAAAACTGTACTGTAAAGAGCTTTGAGTGGTCATCAAGACTAGAAAAGCACAATATAAATACAAAACCATTTAGGAGTCAGGACAGCAAACAGTCGTGATTTTGATGAGTGTTTAGCTCGCAGTGAGGGAGCAACAAGCCGATTGGCCGAAGCAGAGCGGAGTGAACGGGCTGAGGTGTAAGGTTTGACCATGTCCTGGATGTAGACTGGACCGGTCGCAGCACGGTACGCAAGTACTAATGTTTTGAAACGGATGCGGGCAGCCACCGGTAACCAGTGAAGGGAGCGGAGGAGCGGAGTGGTGTGATGTTTTCATCTGTGTGTAGGTCTAATCGCTTAAAACTATGAATCATTGTGTTTTCATTACATTACAATGAGCCCTTTGTATCTATAACAGGTGCAGGTCCTCTTCAACAGAGCCCACCATGTTGCACCACCATGTTTCAACAGTAGCCCAGAATGAACAAAGCAAACACTGGCTCAAGAGAGGGACGTTTGCATTTTCATGTTACCTTCGAAAAGGAAAGTGAGGGGAGGATAATTTAGTTGGTTGCAATCTGCACCTTCATCGCTAGATGGCACTAAATCCTACACACTTAACATTGATCCTGTATATGCAGTTTATCAGTTTTTATTTGAAAGGATACTATTTGTACTAGTTTATCTTCCTACATGTGTAAGAAAGACATTATGCAACACACATTTAGCACATCACACAGGCAAAATACTTGGGTTAGTCAGCATTTCTCATGGAGACTGAACAAATTAACGTTATTCTGTGAACCAACCCAAGCTCATTTTATATTGCTGGTGTTTTCCTCCCAAGTCTTTATCTGAAAGCACCTTAATTGGTGTTTTCACTGGACTCAGTCGGCTGTGGCCCACAATCCATTCTGCTGCTCCGGTCCTCTTTCTGGCTGTGGTCAGCAGGGCGGCTGCTGCTGCTGTCACCAGATGCATTAAAAAGAAAAACTTATTTCTTAAGGATTTAGATGCCTCTGTTTCTTACAATTTTTAACTCCTTTCAACCTTTTCCTTCAAGGCAACAAGCAGCTGCTAACTAATTGTGACATGACAGTGAATGAAACCGAAACCACCGTTCTGTTATATAAATGACGAAAAATAAAATGTTCTTGTTGGTTATATTTTATTTCCTTTAATCAAAATGAAGCCTTTTGTTTTTGTTCCTCTCATGTTCTTTTTCCTTTTTCATTTCTAACCTTTGGGCTTTTTTCCTGAATCAGGTCAGGAAACAGACCGCTTCCTGGGAGCCTCAGTGTCCAAACCGTCCTTGAAGCTGACAGCGTGACAGCCAGAACAGGAAGTGAGGAGCGAGTGATGTCACATGAGGGGCAGGAAGTGGTAAAACATGAGCAAGGCCAACTTTTGGTTCACAGGTGTGGCTTCAATTTAAATCCATCATCACCATCAACTGCCATTACAAAATGCTCTCTGTGGTCATGGAGGCCTTTCCTGCGGGAACGGCTGGTGATGCATCCACATCCTGTTGGTCAGACAGGCAGGTGATGAGGTGATCCTTTCTCTTGTGAGTGGGCAATTACAAGAAATGATTCCCCCCTGACAATAACAGATGAAACTTTTTCTCGTAAAAAGATGAAGTCTGAAGCAATATTTTCCAGAGTTGCTTCCATCTGTTATTTTAGCATTGTGTCCAGTTTGAAAGGTACTGTAATTGTAGCTTAGTTGGCTTATCAATATCTGAACAACCATTATAATCGTTTTTCAGTTTCATACTCTAGGCATAAACCTTCCCTCTGTCACCGGAGCATCCCAGTATGCTCGGATGAGAGGTGGTAAATAACCTGTAGACTTTTTTCCCCCCAAAAAGACCAGATGTCATTGAGTCATCACTCACAAGACTCCTGGTCCGTGGGTGACATGTAAATGGAGGGCGGCTATTTGACATTTACATACTGTCTATAGGAAAATACTGTTATGCAGCTACAAAAAAAGTGTAGTAATCACAAACAGTTTCCTTTATTTCTGTAAAATATGAAGGTACCAATCAATATTTTCCAAAGAAGTGAAACAGTTGAACTTTTTACCTCACATGACAACAAAACCCCCAAAAGGCAGTGATCAATTCAAATGGTAACTTTGTACACAGTTTTGAGAGCACTTTATCTTCACCAGGATTTTGTGCTTTGACAAATGTTTTAAGAGCATTCAATGTATTGTTTATTTACATACAGTAAGTGTCCATCGAAAGCTTCAGTTCAAAGGTATGTCTGGACTGTGTGGATCTTATGGCTGCAGGGACTCCATTAGGCTGACACGAGTTTGAAGTCCATCCTGGAGAAATGTGGTGCTATTGTTGGCTTCTTCCATCATAGCACCAGAGCATCCGACAAGCTAAAAGAAGTACAGATTCAGCTGCATGGAATTCAGTATTGTACATTCTGAGGAGAGTGTCCGAACAACGACAAGCAGAATTATGGAGAATCGTCAAATATCAGCCAAGCCATTGAAGCCCTCAGGCCCTTTGAAGGGGCCATGAAGGAAGTTTCAGCAGAGAAGTAAGTAACCATTTCTAAAGTCATACCTCTGGTCTCTCTTCTCCATTGAGCAACCACGTCTGCTGGGCAAAAGGGGTAACACTCTGGCCTCACAGCTTGCAGCCTAATGCAAGAAGCACTTTGTAAACACAAATTGAGCACTTATCTTCTGGCAGCCAGCACTTTTCTGGACATTAGGTTAAAAAACCTAGTCTTTTGTGATCCTGGAAATGTGGAAACCATCAAAACAAGGCTCATCACTGAGATGCAAGACCTGGGCAGTTGTGATGGACAGCCAACAACCAGTGAATCCTCTATTACTGCATCAACCTCCTGTGTGGGAACAGTGACACAGGAGTCCCCTGCAGCAAACACTGAAACATCAAGGGAGGATTATGGCAGGAGTTTGATACGTGTATGGCGTTCCAGGGAAAATGCAAACCAAACACTGATGCATACATTGAAAGGTTCAAAACATGGAAGAAAAAGTGATCCAAGAAGTAAGGACCCTTTGGTCTGTTGGGGAAAAAAATTGAACACATTGCAAGTGCTGAGCAAAGTTGCAAAAAGACACCTTGTGACTGTTGCAACCTCTGTTCCAGCAGAGAGGCTGTTCAAAGGCAGGAGAGACAATTGGTCATAGGCGAAATCGGCTTGAAGGTAAAAATGTTAACATGTTACTTTTCATGAACACCAATCTCAAACTTGAGTGAATATGTGAAGATATCACTTGAGAGCACTGAAGAATGTGAAAATAAAGGGAAATCTAACTTCCCCCCCAAATACTACTATTGTTAAGTGTTAAATGTTCTATACAAAGGTATTCTTTAAGTAAAAAGATTGTCTGCTGTTCAGATATGACAAGGACGAGGAAATCTTTATGACCAATCAAAATTAAGTAAGTTATTTCAGTTTGGATTGTGAGTGTGAATTTGCACAATTTCCTTTTTTATGTATACATTTAAAAATATATATTTCACATTATTTTACAATTTAATAAGAGTATTTTTGTACAATATTTTTTACTCTTATTTGCACTTTTTTCTATTTTTATTTCATGTAATTTTAGTTGTTTTTCACAATAAATGTGTTTTCAATGGCTGGTATGTGTCATGTGATTAGCCTTTTAGTTTAATGAAGTTCTTTCGACAAAAAAATGTCATTTTTGAAAAATCGCATACCAATTTAAGAAAGCATCGGTATAACTTAAATTCTTACAAAGTATCGGTGTCGTATCGAACTTATATAGTCTGGTATCGCCGATCTCTAGTTTTGGGAATATCTTTGGCAGAGTTTTATTTTGGGAACAAGGAAAATAATGATTGTAGTATAGCATTACATTTTACAGTTTACATTTTCCTTTACATTGTGAAATCTTTTTTTATTTCAAAGTAAGAAAACGGCAGAATAAGATTGAAGGCAATGTTACAACTAATGTCATTTGTATGCAGTGTTATGTGAATAAAGTATGTTATTGTGGTCTCAGTTGGAAATAAATCTATGTAGGTGCTGTACCATGTTCAAATAAATGTCTTTGCCAAATCATTGTGATGGTCCTAAAGGGTTCATTGTAGTTTGTAGGCTTTCCATTTCTTCAGGACTTAATGGGCTGGAAATCTCTGGTACTTCAATTCCACAATGAGATTTATGTGGGATCCCCACATTTTCCCAGTCAATGGTGTTGACATCTGCATGCAGTTCTGAAAAAAACATTAGTCTATGTTAATAAATGTATCCTGTTAATGTGTTAATGCTATACAACACCTGCTCAAGATGTTCTGTTTTATTGGTGGGATTTTGAATATGGCACAGCTGGTTTGGGGTTAAGTTTTGCTCTGTACGTTGTGGGTGGTTATCCCACCCATCACTGAATGTTGCCAGGTCATCCTTCAGTCGGGGTAGGAAGCGTAGTGAATGCAAAACAGGAATGTGATTGGAGATATTAAGTAGGCCATCTTCTTCCAGACCATGCAGAACCTCATAGTAGACCTGTGTCACGCCCATCTATACAACTCTCGAAAAATGCTCTGTTCTGAAAGGATTGCAATTGTTTAAGTTTCATTTCTTTGCATCATTTTCAGTTTTTCAGGATTGAATACAACCAAATTACACACACACACCTCTGATTATATACCCTTTATTCTGACACAAAGCTGGCTCGTCCTGTCCCTCGCACTGTGAACATGAAGCGTGCTTTCCCCACGTTCCCAAACAAAGGAAACATACACACAACCTGCTCCAATTCAACCCAGCAGTGCTGTATTAAATACTATGAAACTCATAATGTGTAGTTCACATTGTGTCAGAGAGATGCTTCAGCTCAGGTGTCATTTTTGAAGCCGGAGTCTGTGCTGCTGAGTTGATTGAAGGAAAATGTCTAAAGGGATACCAGCCTTGCAAAAGTAAAGAAGCCTACCTCGATGGCCAACCAAAGGGCTGCACAGGTTCCAGGAAAAAAACGAGAGCAGTGCTCAACTTGTTATCATTTGCAGCAACCGGATACAGGATCTAATAAAATTATTATTATTTTACCCAGTCTGAGCGCCTATCAGGAACATATAAGCTGACTGACCAATACCAACATCATACCTACCTTCCTTGAGTACCCATCCATACCGCCAAATATCACAATGTTGTACCTTAGACCAGTATAAGAAACACTGTTAAACACTTTTGAAAAAGAAGTTGAACATTATATTTGAAGATATCATTGGAACCATCTTAACCCACACACTGTAAAAAAAGAAACGTTGAGTCAACTTAAAAAAGTAAAGCAACCAGCTGCAACGCTTTTTTGAGTTTACGCAACTTTAGGGCTTAGGAGTTGTGTCAACTTAAATTATGAAGTTCACTCAAAATGTTATCTTGAGTAGCTCAGAATGGTAATGTTATGTTAGACTAACTTAACATCTCCATTCAGAGCTACTCATATCTACAAGTAGCTCAGAATGGTGATGTTATGTTAGACTAACTTAACATCTCCATTCAGAGCTACTCATATCTATAAGTTAGGACTACTAGATTATATGCATCCTTATGAATTGAAAACATACATCAACAGAACTGGATAGTTATAGTCGAGAGAACTTATGCTTAAACTTAAAATGTTAAGTTAATTCAACTTTGCTGCCCATTAGTTGAGCGAACTCAAATTTACTCTGTTCATACTGTTGTGGAAATTAAATAATAAGAGCAAAATTCTTTAAATAGTTTATTAAGAACAATGGGTTAACATTTTAGATAACCAAATCCAGCAGTGAGTAAACATTACAAAGAGATACATGGGATTGGTAACACTACACAAACTTGTGTAGTTACTACTGAACTTCAAAACATGTTTTGATGAAGAAAGTGACGTTTTTGCGCACATAGACATGGTAGCAGGCTACTTTAACACGTTTTTTTTCAGAGCCTGAACACTGGCAGAGCACTCTGTGCCGAGGTTCATAAAAAATCTAATATAGAAAAATAGTAAGGTGAAATGACAGTGATTTCACCTTACTGTAGTCAGATACCTGAGGAAACCACTGGCCAAACACAGCAGTGAAGAAAGTGCATCCATGAAAAACGTGTAACACGACACAAACGTGTTTAGTTGGAGTCTTTGGATAACCAAATCCAGCAGTGAGTAAACACTTACTACAAAGACATACATGGGATTGGTAACAACACTACACAAACTCGTGTAGTTACTACTGAACTTAAAAACATGTTTTGATGAAGAAAGTGACATGTCTATGTGCGTGTGTGCGTGAGTGTGTGTTCATGGTAGCAGGCTACTTTAACAAATTGTTTTTCAGAGCCTGAACACGGGCAGAGCACTCTGTGCCGAGGTTCATAAAAATCTTTTGAAAAGCCTCAAAAGTGTACTTCAACCCTTTGGGGTAGTCCAGGTTGAGGTTGTAGATGCATCCAAAGAGAAGGACAAAGGCTGTACTGAAGTCAGAGATGTCATCCACAACAACCTTTTCCTCGATGACAAGGGCAATGTTTATTGTTCTGGGCATTGAGTGAGCTCTCCCAACGTCATCTTCAACAATGGTGACTATGCCAAGTTGAACCCCTGCGACAGACGTTTCCTCGGAGTCTGTATCCTACAGAAAACAAAACAGACATTCCTTTACTCTTTAAGGTTTTCATCCCCACATTTATAAATAAATTATATGCCTTTGCCTATGAGTGCAGTGACCTGCACCTTTTATCAGTTAAACTTTGAGTGCAAGTGACAACTGTTCAAAATATGAAGAAATTTCATAAAGACAAATTTAAGATACATTCAAAGACATTTTGTGAGGCCACCGCGACTTTGAACTTTGACCACCCAGATGTCATTAGTTACTCCATGAGAAGGGATAATTTGTGCAAAATTTGACATTTTCTAAAGGTGTTCATAAAATTCAGCGGGTCTGCAGTTTCTAGCTTCCCAGTTTTACTGATCTTGCTTAATACCAAAAGCATAGAAAAAAGGTTAAAATTTAAAGTGTGGGATAATCCTTTTATTCCATAAGTGTGAACAATCTGAAGGATTTTGATCAATATGCAAAAAAGAATGGACAATATCCCACCCTAACAGTTCATGAATCTGCCACAATCGAACACTTTCATCAAAATGTACTAATTTAAGGTTTTTTAGGTGAACCTGCATAGATTAACTCATGTAAATGTGTTTTTACTTTTACTGGTAGAGATTGCAGCCTTAATTACGGCTAATTACTTACATTACATTAAAGGGAATCTAAATAAGTTGTTCAATTCATAGATGCGTTTTATTGCATATTCCTATCAAATGTGTGTTTACTCTCTAATCAGAGATTTACTGGCCCCTTGTATATTTTTATTGGCCCAGCAGTCAAAACGAAGAAAAAAAACTTCAATGGCATAAACCGAAGTATTCTTACCAGACATGTCTTCAGGACGTTGTCTGGCTTCTCCCTCAAATACAGAGGAATACCTCGGAGAGCGGTGGCCTTCCTTTGTGCAAGCACATCGGTTGTCTGAAAGACACAAAATGAAGATTAAAAAAAAATGACATGGCCTGAAAATAAAATCAGTCTCACACCTATGTACAATTTATGTTATGTTCATGTCTGTTCTCAATGTGAAAATGCACTATCCAGGTCTCTCCCACATATTTTTCAGTCAGATTCCTGATTTTTTAAGCTTAAAAATACATATTTTTTAAATAACATGAAAAATAATGTATTGTAGCCTTTACATTATCCGAGTAGCAATGCCCCACTGCGATGACACGCATTACTCAGTGCGTGTCAACAATAATCTGCTCATTTCTAATCACTCACACATAGGGCTGATCTTAATGAAAACTTGCTGAATTCATATTTGTGTTCTTCACTAAAAGTGATGTCTGTTCTTCTGCAACAATGAACACTGTTGTCTTAATCTGCAAGAACTTCTCTTCTGTGAGCAGGTGTGTGTGCTCGTCTCTGTCGCTCTTCACACGGACTGTAGATCACATGTATTTAGTTATTTATTGATGAGGTCGGATCAAGAATCCCAATTATTCTGGCCACTTTAACTGATATCCTGGTTGTGCTGGTCATGTCTTCAGTTAAATGTGGAATATGAACTGTGTGCGCACTTTACTGATTTTAAAGACATGTCTCAGAAAACCTTAATTTATCTCCTACTTGCATTACCTGGTCATCAAGGTTGTCAAGGAGGGCCTTTAAGTCCTTTAGTGCCCCACTACGTGTTCTGTACAGCTTTATCAGCTGTGAGGCATGTGTATCCAAAGATCTGAAGAATGTCTTCTTGAGATCCACTTGAGTGATGCGAAAAAACTCTGCACATATCTAAGAGGGGACATAACAGTATTACACAGTGTTCATGCAGACACCAATTACAGAAGTTGCCCACATTGTACAGGTATAAACTAAAAGGGTTTGCTCCATCCAGCAGCTGAGCAGAATGACTGGTGGAATAGGTAGAACATTTAACACATCACACATCATAAAAAAAATCCTACCTGTTCTTCCAAAAACAATGCTGGCCACTTCTCCAAGACATCAGCAATAGGTGGTTCTTCTTCCACAATACCCTTCCTGCGGCACAGATACCTTTAAAGTCACACAATTGACAAAAAAGGTGACTTCTACTTCAGGTTTTCTGGACTGTTTATGTACTCTTGAAAGGTGACATTTTAACCCACCGCTTGTCTTGAAAGTGCAGCTGCAGTCTGTGTACAGGCACGGCAGTGGCCAGAACCGTCCCTGGTAATGGCAAAGTCTGTAATGCTTCAAGAGAATATCCTGATTAGGGTGAGAGAACTTGCACTCCTTGCACTGCATCCAAATCCTGTGAAACAAAGAAAACACATTTGGTTTGTGAGTTTAACACCACCCAAATAAACAAACTCAATTTGGCTAAGGCAAACTAAGTTAAAACAATAAGGCCCAATCACATTTCACACTTAGTTTAATTTTAAGGACATTCAGGTCACTTTATCGGCTCACATTATAAAATCAAAATGCATACAAATCTAAAATTAAGCCCTTTGAAATGTTTGTGTAACATTTACAGCACTTTTTTTAAAGAAACTAATTTAATTTTAAAACTATTTTAAAACTTTCATAAAAACCGAGGCAATTAATTGTATAAAGTAGTAATACTACAATAGCTATGATTCAAACAGAAAAGACACCAAAGGACGACACATGCCCTGGCATGCACAAGGAGAAGATCATCAAAAGTTACCATTATTTTATCGATAACTCAATAACGTAACACGTTAGTAGTTTATAAACGTAACCACAGGGTGGTTTGGGTGAGGTTGGTCTACAGATAGTTTTTACAGGTAGCTTAAAGTTAGCTTAAAGTTAGCAAACACGTGGCTTACACAGGTAGCTTACAGGTAGCTTAAAGTTAGCAAACACGTGGCTTACACAGGTAGCTTACAGGTAGCTTCTATGGATAGCGGACACATGAAGCTTTCTAAACGTTGTGCACCTTTGCATTCAAAAGACAACGGGTCGCAGAACAAACAGTAAAAAAGGCGGTAACTGCATCACAGAGAGTCTTACCTAGTTCGTGCTGGAAGAAAGTGAGGAGGACGTTCAGCCGGAGGATTTGCGGCTGGAGGACGTGCAATCGGAGGACGTGCAGTCGGAGGATTTGCGGCCGGGGGACGTCAGGCGGGGGAACTTGCGGCCGGTAGACGTGCAGCCGAACAACCACACCTTAACACGTGCGGACAAGCCCAGTCTTGCTGAAAGCTCTGGCGTCTCAAAGCACGCATGCGCAGTGACACTGACTACGTCAGGACATCGCGTTACGCGGGTGAACACCTAAACGCACCTAAACAAAGAAATACGAACATGCTATATATATATATATCTGTGTGTGTGTATAAATGTGTATATGTGTATAAAAATACATTTAAAAATATATATATATATATATATGTGTGTGTGTGTATAAATGTGTATGTGTATAAAAATACATAAATATATATATGTGTGTGTGTGTGTGTGTGTGTGTATATATATCAATGTAGATATATTCCATATATAAATGTTCCATATCCTTCAACGTGAACTTAGTTACCGCCGGAGCTGGCTAATCACTATTTGAAGTTTCCTCAACTTAAAATTTTCAGTGGACTGCATTACTTATTTGTAAACTTGAAACTTTGGGTTTGCTCAACATTTTAAAAAAACATTTGCTCACTCAACTTTGAAAACAAAGTTAGACCAATGATTTTGAAGTTGGGCTTTTTACAGTGCAGGAATATTTAAAAAAGTGACTATATACACTATTAAAGTGTTTGAAATCTAAATTTTTGTATTTATCATTAGGTTTAGAGAATAAGGTCATCTCACTGTGCAACTCATTTGTGTTATTCGGGTGGGGGTCTGCTCCGTCTTTGTCCTGGCCCCAGCCCATTCACCTGAGGTCTTAAAGCTCTATTCTTCCGTTCCCAGCCCATGGACCGTCACTTTTTAATCATAAAATGAAACAATGCCGGAGATTAAAGTGAAGGGACTTTGAATGTACAAATAAACATAGCGAACAATGTTATCATGTATTTGTAGCTCTGTCACACTTAATAAATTCTAGCTCAGGATACAAACATTATGAAATAGGAGAACCGGGCAAAAGACCACAGCCCACAGCTCAATTCTGGCCCAGGAACTGCCTACAAGGTTAAGACAACCCTGCCTTGACTTAAGTAGTTTTACTTGCGTAAACATAGTCAAACCAAAACAAACACTGATCAGAATATAAGTGAGTCAATATTGAGCTGTACACTAACAAATGAAAAAGGAGCCTCTGAAACTTGTATTGCATGACTTATGGAAATGTTTTATCACTTTAGCAGAAGATTTATCAGAGCCACAAGACACTAAAGGTATATTTTTAAATAAACTTTTTTTCAATGCATTTTGTTGTGTAGTGTAGTATAGATAAAGAAAGGGGAATTCAATCCAGTCCTTTAATTGGTCAATGCAGCTGAATGCACTGATTCAATGAAATAACACAATACACATGCATTGAAAGTTTTGCAAAAGAAGCTAAATTATTTTCCAAATTGCCAAAAAAAAACCTACACTGTACAAACAGAAAACACATATTTGAAGAAAGGTGACACAACAAGCAGTGGATGACCAAAAAAGACAAAGCCTTAGTAAACAGTGTGTGTGATGGGAAACAGAAACTGAAGTGTGTTTTCTCCTTCTCTGACCCTTGAATCAGTCAGAAAGTCCCTGCTGCACCAGATTAGAGTACAAGCCCCTCCATGTTAGACCACTGAAGCAATGAAGTGAGAGTGGTGATGCAAGAGCAAGTGAGGTTTCTACCAGTAGTTATACATTTAGCTGAACAATGGGTACAATGCGTCTTTGACATAAGTAATGTTGTGCAATAGTAGGTAGACTGAATGTTGGCTAATTTTCAATAATCATAAAATATGATTATGAAAGTAATACAAATTATTTTATTAAAATAATTAATTAATTAATTAACAAATGATAAAGTTATCAATTACGAATTTTGAGATAAGTAATGGAAACAATAAAATTATCAATTAAGAAGTATAAAAGTTGTAATTCTACTTTTATCATAGACGGGGCACCACCCTGGTAACCAGGGACCAACAATTAGTCGATAAAGATCAGTCTCATAATCTGAAAAGTTCAATTATAAATCTCAATGTTTGTTATTAAAGATTATATAATGAACAGTGAAGGTTTTAAATTCGAGCACAGGCAGTCATAATCCAGCTATATTCACGTACATATGTATAAAGAATCACAAAATACCGGTACTTTAATTACAAATGGGGTTTATTTAAGATAAATGACATCAACGTCAATCAATGACTATTATCACAGTAAACACCCACTATATCAAAGTTCAAACACCACAAGCTTCCATCACAATCGTAAACTATTATAATGGGTAATGTCTAATGGGTTATCTGGGATGTGTGTGTCTGTGTGTGTGTGTGTGTGTGTGTGTGTGTGTGTGTGTGTGCGAAGAAAAGTGGCGATTGAAACCTTCTCAGTGGTATCGTATTACACAGGCTAAAAATGGCGCACGAGATTGTGCCACATGTGGCGTCGCACAATGGCGGATAAAAGTTGCGCACGCGTTGTCGCGTCGCAGAAGCTATGACGGCGCGCGCGCGAAGTGGTGCACGTGATGTGAGTGGAGGACAAAGGATATTTGAGTCTATCTCGTGGTTCAAAGCGCCGAACGGCGTCGAGATGCGACCGCAGTACCCAGGCCTCAGAATATATGTATATATGTATATGTATCGTGAGGTGTGTGGTTACAGATCGGCACGTATGTGCCGGTGGTTTTAGGAGAGAGAAGAGATAGAGGAAAGAAACATGTAATAGAAGATCAGAGGAGATCTTACACACCGTCCGACACAATTATACAGAACTTCACACCGGGTACCCAAGCGGGCGGACTAAGATCCGTCTCGTTGTGTACCGATTTTTCAATGGGTTAAAAGTCTCTGTAAAATAGGTCTAAGGGTAACACAGCGCCCCTGCGTGGTCGGGAGGGCGGATGCGTCACGGCGCTCTGACACCGTGTGACGTAACGGTCTCAAACAAAAGATACACTCGAATAATAAACACGCTAATGATTAAACTAATCTCTGCCCAGACATCAGCCTCTTACTTGTTGATGTTCCACCGTTGAGTGATGCGCGGGCGGCGTTCCGGGAAAACAGTGAATGGTTCGGGGCCTCGTTGCTCCGCGGGCGGGGCGGGATGCTGACCGGATGGGAAGAATTCGTCTCGTTCCCTCGGGGCGGATGAATCTTGCCTAAATCGAATAAATGTCTTGCTTTTCGTAGCGAATACGACTTGCTCTTCTGCAGGGATGAACAGCTAAAAGGCAGCTGTAGTTTCAGATCTGGAGAAAAAGTCTGGGAGATGAACTCGGCCTGCGAGTGTCTGACTTTTTACGGCAGTTTCAAAATAAAAGTTCTGGTAAAAACAAAACAGGACTGTTGCAAAAATAAAGTCTTAAAGTCTTAAAATCAAAATACAAAATACAAACGCGCGGATGGGTTGCTTCCTTTTGGCGCTGAGATCGTCCTGTAGAGGTTGTGTTCGAATCTTCAGTACCGGGAAATGAGCAAAGAATTCGGGGAGAGCTCCCTATTTATTACCTGCGAGATGTCCAGCCTTCCCTCAAGGGGGGCCCTTGGTTTTTTTGGCTCACAGCCAATGGAAGGTCCGAGTTTGACCTCGGCTGGTGGTCAGAATAATTTCCCCCGCACTGCAGGCATTCGGGGGGTTCTGGCTTTGCCCGCCATAAAACTCCTACTCAGGCTTTTCAAATCCCATTCTGGCCGTTAGGCCGGAAATAACTCTAGTTAGGATACCAGGCCGCGTAGGCCTCACTTATTCCTTTGTCTGGGAGTGAGGCCCAACAGTAAATTAAAAAATGTTAATTTAAATGAATATTTTTCAATAGTTCCCGCTGATTCATGCATAATGTTGATACTCGGACATGTTCACATTTTGATTTGCATGTATTTACATACTAGCAATAGATCCAGCCAGGACAACACACTAAATTGAACTGAGCTGTGTGTGTTTCCATGATGCATGTACATGTGTGTGAATTGATGGACTAGCAGAAATCGAGAGAGAAGCTGTTAATTATGAAATATAGAGTCCTGCAAAAGTAATCATAAAAGATGTGTTTTTTAGGTTTACTATGTTTGATCTGGTTTTTCATCTGCAGAATGGGATACCTGAGTGACTCTTTGTTGGTAGTCAGTGCTGCATATTTTTGTGTATGTTTGGGTGCGTGTTGTTGTGTGTGTGTGTGTGTGTGTGGTGTGTGTGCATCTGGCCTGCCTCCCCTCTTTATATTGTTTCTGTCTGAACGAAATCACCCAGAGGAATTTCTCTGACATCGGGCTTTGCCATGCCTAATTTCTGTTAATCCACAGAGACACACGAACACACAAACTGTCTCTCTCCCCCTCTCCTCCACACACACACACTGGCACACACGCACAATGAGCACCCAAATGGACTCGTATCAAGGAGCAGCATGCATCGCAGACAGACGGAGCAGAACAAGTTAATTTGTACAGTGCCAGGAAACACTAATTCCTTGTAGCGTTTGTTAATTCCCATCATGGGAGCAGAGGCAGCTCCTCTGTGAATAACAGCTTGGAGCTGTGACAGGCCGACGCATATGCACATCCCTGTTTATATTTGTGCGCTGCAGAGGGAGTCAGTTTTAGAGTAATAGAATGATCATGAAGAATGAAAAATAGTCAACTATACCAGGTGAGTTTAGAGGTACGCTTTGTTTGTATGTGGTCTAGCTATTACTCTTGTTGTGGGGACATGTATTGTAAATCATTACATTTGACATGTTTTAAGTTTTGGGTAAGATAAAGGTTTAGGTTGAGGTTAGCAGTTATTGCTAGGTCTCAAGGAATTTAGTTCAGTGAGAGGGAGAGAAAGACGGGAGAAATCCAAGTAATTATCACCTTTCATGTGATGGTTTAAATTAGGCGGGGGGGATCCATCTGTTTTTATTGGGTCAGCTGTGGTTGTAAAAAATATAAACAAAAAAGAACTCTGCAGAAGAAACTATACATTTATAGTCAATGACACCACTGCCATTAAACAAATTATTTAAATATTTACTTGTAGTTGGCACTTATTGTACATTAAATCCTATTTAATTTCACTGTAAAATACCAGACTCTTAACTGTAAAAGCCTCATTATAAGAAATTGTCATTTAACTAAGATTCTCCACTCACATTGTTCACAATGAAGCATCTACTGTGGTGTTATAGACTGGAGATTTACAGTAAAAAATATAAGACCTGCAGCTGACTGTTCTGTAAAATGAGTTTGTTACAATTTAAAGGCATAAAGTCCTGATCAATGATTCCTATCTGATATCAATTTTAGATATTGAATATAACGTTTAAAGTAGAAACAGTCTTTTAAAATATTACAGGCAGACTGAACTCCCAAATAATTTGAATTAAACTACGCAACCTTCTTACAGATAGTATACAAAGTTTACCCTAATATAAACAGACTAAACAATAAAAAAAAGTAAATGAAGATGCTCAGTACTTATCCCATGAAATCTTGGGAGAAGCTGCAGCTAAAAAGATAATACAGGTTTACCCTTTCGTCTAGCTAGGTGAAATGATGAAAAAGTGGAGGACATTCAGGGGCAAATGTCAGAGAGCCTTAATGAGTCACCATGGTTTGTAATCCAGGCTGATGGATCCACTGATGTAGACAACAAGACAAGTCTTCTCGTTTTTGTGCAATATATATTTCAGGAGGATGTGTATGAGAATATGTTGTGTGCCTGCCGACTTTGTCTCATATCTCTACATTTCTGAACTTATTCAAGCTCCCCAGCGGATAAACTCTTTATTCACTGTAAGAATAAGGCCTTCATTCACACTCCGGTCCAACTTAATTAGCTTGACACAAGAAACAACTTTTTCTGCCTTACACCTGGTGCAGTATAAGGCAACGTGGAACAAACATGGGAACTTGATGAATACTGTCAGGAGATGCTTAGGTAAGGCTAGAAGTGTATCCGGAATTCAGTTCCTCTTCTCCCCCTCAAAAGTGGTGCACCTCCTAGCATGAAATACTGACTCCCTAAGTAGATGTCATTGCTTGGGAGGTTAGGGTTAGGATTAATTGCAGTTATTTTAATTACAGTTGTTAAGATGACAAAAACAATCTGGTTATTGTACAGTGTTCTCTGAAATTTTAAGGCAGTTATGGTATTGGTAAATGGTCTGTTTACAGCACTTTTCTAGTCTTGCTGACCACTCAAAGCACTTTACAGTACCGATTATTGCCATTCACACACACATTCATACAGTGCATATGGGCAATACTTTTTTCTGTTGGCTACTCTCAAATTATATTCACAAAAACACTGATTGTAGGCTCTGAACTACAGAGAAGATATCAGCCCTCTCTGTTAAATTGAATTGCTGTAAAGTCACCACAGACCTTTCTGTCTAAAAAGCCCTGCTGTTATCTATGATTCAGACCTGCCTTCTGAAGCCATGATAAACACATCAAAGGCCATGTCCAGAGCAGCATATGTTCAGTAGGAATATCTGGAGGATTAGTTATCTCCTCCCTTTTGCCACCATTGAAAAATTGATTCATCCTTCTGTGTTTGTCAGAGTTGATTGCTGTAGTGAATATCTGAGCCGGAGGACATAGTTTTAAACTCAGCAGCTAAAAAATTAAGGAGTCATTAAGTCTGAACCCATCTTTGATTTGCTGTTTAAAATTTGTATTTATTTAATTTGGGATTCACCATTACATTATATTGTAATTACTTTAATTACTGAAATACAAACCATAGACAACGCATCCAGTTAGAAGCACCTGTATATTTTTACCCAGCTAATGTCGACCCTGACTGCAGATTGCTAGCAAAGCCAAGGAAGTATGTGGATTGGGAAGAACTGAGTTTACTATGACCCCCTAAGGAGAGTGAGGAGAAAAATTACAATGCTTACATGTTGATGTTTGGCAGTTATAAACCTTAACCACCATCTTAGATTAGCATGCTCATGCTCAGAGTGTTTCACTCAAATGTTAACAAACCGGTGATGTGTGAGGATCAGTCAGGTGATCTCCCAGATCACCAGGAGACAGTTATGTGTCTCAGCTTTGCACGTTCACTGGATTGTGCATTCAAACTGGTCAGAAGGTTGAGACTATATAACTGTAGACTTCTCAACCTCAACAGAAGCCATCTTAGCTTAACAGTAGCTGGGAAGGGACCACTAACAAATTTTTAACTTGGGAAAATGGCAGCCGAGGAAGGAGGACCTGTCGTCAGTATTTATGTCGTGTGGGGGACAGCAGTAAAATGTTAGTTTTCAAGTCAAGTTAGCAAAGCGTGTGGTGTATTCATTAAGGGATACAGCGATTTTTAGCACTATACGTTTGTGCCAGTCAATGTCAGAGAGATTTAGAGGTTTCACAGGATGAGAAAAACTCATGACCTGAAGGTGGTCAACAGTCCAACCTTGCCAACCATACTTCTAGGGGTTAAAAATGACCCTCTACAGGAAAAGGGAAAATATACTATCTCACTCTTGCACACTATTCCCTTTCCTATGCATACAAATACAAACTCTAGTTAATAAGATTCTGAATCAGGGATCTATGGATCCATTAAATGAAAGTTTCTTTACAGGAGTTTTGTTGTCAATGAATCCTCGCTTAATGTTGTTTTGTTGCACAGAACAAGGCTAGCAGCTCTATTTACAATGTCTCTTGGGAGAAATAATAATGGATAATGAAGATGACACAACTCTAACCCCCCCCCCCCCGTAGTGAAAAGGCAACAAACATACTTTTAAAGAAAGCAATACAATTATACATCATTGTCAGACCCATTCAGTGTGGTCTATAAGAAATTGTAATATTATGCTGCTAGTAAGTAGCAAGCAAAATCTGTGCCCTATTGGTTACATGACCACCTTGGAGGTCGTAGCATTCCTCTAGTTCCCGGACCACACTGGCAGCATGTGTGTTATGTTTTTGCTTTTCATTTCAGCGCCCATGTTATCAGTTTAGAGCAGGCACAGCATGTCTCAGACTCGTCTCTGGTACATGAGCTCCGCTGCTCTTCTAGAGAGTCAGGATCTTCTGAATATGTCACTAACATAAATATTTGCAACACTTCCTGTACCCTTTTCAAAGTAAAAGAACACCAGCATTTCCCTTTACTGAATCCATTAATTTGTTTCAACAAGGTTTTTCCTGTTATCACAGGACCAAAAGATGTATGGCTTCATACCGTAAAGTCCTGACATTTAGTAACGTACAAAGCGGTACTATTATTCAAAGAAATACAGTATTCATGCCAGAAACCTCACATAGCAGCTCTGCAGCCGACACACTGTGTGAACAACAGACGCGCTGATCACGTCGGAGGTGTGTCCCCGGAGTAAGAGATGAGGTGTGTGACCGACCTCGAAAAGCAACTCAGATCTTTCTGTAACTATCCTCTAGGTTCTCTGCATTTCTCACTTTTTTCTTAATTTCTTTTGCACAACCAATTTGCTTCACTATTAGCCTAAACACAGCAAACCGATCACTTTTATGTATTTTATGTACACTTTGATGTGTTCTCTATATTACTGTGTTTTTCTATATGTTCTGTCCTTTAGAGTTAGTATGAATTTATTAAATCACATGTTTGTGGTCAACAGTTGTGATCATTATTGCACTGTTAGTTGAAGTATTTCAATATTCCAGGAGTTCTAATCTTACTGCAGTTCCTTTCTTTTTCTGTATCTAGATGACATGAAATATCCCAAATATGTTCTTGGCATTTTCACTTCGTGTCATAATTACACTGTTGAATAATATGTATGTTAAATGTATAATTATTTAATGTTAAGACTTTAAGAGAATTCTGAAAATACAGTATATCTATACTTTAAGATTTTAATATCCGTGCTTTAGGAGACCTGCATGGTGTAAAAAACCATCATTGGTTGGGTTAGTTGGAATCTACATTTCATCTGAATCAGGGGGATTACAGGACTGACATGCTGCGTCTAATGTGATTGAAACCTGATCTGCATTGGATGATGAAGGCGAGGGGTTAGCAGGTCATGGGTAGTAATCATCTATGAGTGCAATTTACATCTGTGATGACTAGACAGAACAGTGATGAAGACTGTGTTGGATGCGTTCTTCTCTTTCCTGTCCTTTCCTGCTCTAATCATGTCTCTGATTTTCACCATTCCATGTTTTTTTCTGCTCCCTCTTCTGACTCACTGCTTTGATCTCTCTGGTTTCCTGCTTGTCACACTTACTGTCCTGTTCTACTCCATTTCCCTTGGCCCTGTCATGTTCTGGGTTGTTGTCTATTGTCTTGCCTAGATTGATACTAAAAGCATACACCTAAACTGCTATAAATATTATTACTCTCTGTGAAAAAATTGCATCAATATTTCAGTTGAGGGGGGTGAAAGGTCAGATGCCGAGAAAATCTAATGCATCTTGCAATTCTTGAACCTCCACAAGGGGGACAACAACAAAAATCGACTTAGTTTTCTGTTTTATAGAAATATCACTATATAACACAATTTTCTCAGTATGGCCTGTGAAACTACGGATTTGTTCTGAGAGAAAAAAAAGCCCTATTTACGCCTTGGAATTCATGGACAAATCTATCATAAGGAGGAGAGGATCCGAACATATTTTCTACACTTATGCCCTAATGACTTTTCACACTGTCAATGTCACTAAAATGGGATCAATTTGGCTCTTGTTTTGGCATTAAGCTAAACTGGAATCTTTTACACCCTTGAGTCTGACTGACACCAAATCAGAGGTAATTATAGTTACCCCCTGTGGCCGGCACTATACCGACGTGATTGTCTCCCTCTGACCTGAGTGCCTTATTTAACAATGACTGAAGTTGTGCAGTCCTGCTTTGCCCAGCTCAGGCAGCTTACCTAGATCAGGTTATTACTTTGCAGGTTTAGAAAACGTCATCCATGCTTTTATCTCTTCCAGACTCCATCACTGCAATGCCCTCTATTCTGGTATCAGCAGGTGAAAGATCCAAAGACTGTGGCTGATCAAAAACACCTGCTCCTAAGCTTTTGACTCCAACAAGAGAAGTAACCATGTTACCCCGAGCCTTGATGCCCTTCATTGGTTTCCTTTGAGTTTTACAATTGGTTTGAAGATTTAACAGCCTGTTTTTAAAAGCCTTCAATGTTCCTGCTCATGCCTACATGTGTTAGATGCTAACTCTGCATGAGCCAGGGCTCCTCTAACAGTTCCTAAATCCCAACTCGTCACCATGGGTGACCAGGCCTTTGCTATTCAGGCTCTACGGCTTTGCTCCTGCCGGCTCAGCTCAGGCTGATTTTTCTGTGTTCTCCTTTAAATCTTTTCTCGAAACATCCTTTGATCAAGTGTATTTTTCTAACTGATGAAATGTGTTGCAATATTAAAATAATACATCTACATCTCAAGTTCCTGGTTCTTTTTAAAAAATTATTTAAATTGTTTTGATTATTTTACACACTACAGCACCAAGTAACTGGATAATTAAATGGGCATCTGCAGGTTTGGGTAAGAACCTATGCATAAATGTGTTTAACTTGTGGTATAGGTGGGTGATTGAATCTGAATCGATCTCAAAGTAAGAATAAGTAATTTATGGCCAATATTGCTGATACTGATACTTTTCATTATTAAATCACAGGACAGTTTTTAAAGAAAAACAAGAATATGTATTTTGATCATTTTAAATTAAAGTACATAAATGAAATACAAACAGTAAACAAAGTGCAAATAATTAATGTTTTCAAACTTCTTTAAAATAATAATCAAAATGCAAATAATTCTACAAAAGCAAATCCTCAACCATTCTCATTTCTTTCCATTAGAACAAGTTTCTTACCGTTGGATATTAATATATTATTAAATGTCTGAATATAGTCTGCTATATTTAAGTCAGAGTCTCTACTATATACTTGGATATTCTCTACCCTTCTGAAAAGCTCTGCCAGTGAGCTCTGTCTTTGTGTCAGGGGTCTCTGTGCTGCAGAGGCCTCTCCCCCTTCCCCCTCCCTCCTTTTCTGCTGCAGCTCTGTGTTCTCTCTCTCTTGGTTTTTTATTGTTTATAAAGTGTATATAGTTTGTAGTGTTGCCACAAGAGCAAACAGCCATCATACACACATCACAGTTGGCAACATTTTCATTTAAAGCTGTAAAATAGCTTTAAAATGGTGCTCCTCTTTCGTTCAGCCATCACTGCATATCAGGTTAAGCGAATGGTCAGGTTGTGCTGTGCACCGCGACGAGTGTGTGTTGTCCGTCTAACACAACAGCAACACACAGACACAGTAGTGAAGAGAGTAGGTTTACACATGTTCATGACAATCAATCAATCAAATGTATTTGTAAAAACAAAAACCCAGAGAGAGCCACCTGTGAGAGATCCCTCTCCAAGGACGGACAGAAGTGCAATAGATGCCACGTGTAACTGAGAACAAAAGCAAAATAACAGTATTTACAACATTGTTTAAAAGAAACAGTTTTCAACATAATAGAAAGGTCTGTCAATGTTTAAAATATGTATACATTAAAAAAATTCTGAATCTGAATGATGGAATATGTGAGTGGGCGTATTGTATTTCAAGCAGTCTAGTTGTAATCACAACATCCATGATCAGCTGCCACTTCGATTGTGAGCCACTATCACGATTTTTGATTCACAATCTACAACCCACGATGTGGCCGCAGAGTGCGGTCCTGTCTCTGCAAACGATAAATCAAAAGGACTCCGGGTAAGAAGTCAAGTCAGTCACATGTATTGATGAGACATTACTGTGATAAACAAGGAGAATAGGAAAGAGAACCTCCGTGTGTCATGTGTCCCCCGACATTCTAGACCTGTAGCAGCATAACTAAGAGCAGGTCTGGGAACGTTATCAAAAATGAAGCTTTTAAGCCTACTCTTAAATGTAGAGAGGGTGTCTGCCTCCTGAACTGAAACTGGGAGATGACCTTGTGGAGGTGGGCTTGGTTCGGGCACTCAGCTGTGGGAGAGGGAATGTGTGGAGCTGGCTCAGCAGGAGCAGTAACAAGTGAGTTAATTGGCACAGCCGCATTTATTTGTCTAATCATGTTCTCCTTTAAATGCAGTAGCGGCTGGACTGAGGGGAGGCTGCTGCTGACCGACACCCACACGAGCACCAACGAATGAAAAAACTTGAATCTGGAAATGAGTGCGGGCATTAAGATGCGCGGTGGTGCAGGGTTGGTGAAGTGTGTGCTGTTCACTATAAATATTTAAAACGGCGCTCTGTGTCCCATGTGCCCCGTGCTACCTCGACCGACTGTTGTAACAACCTGTGTCACAGGTTGTCACATCTTTAAAGGATTACTGGTAGTAACAAGTCAATAATAACACAATAGGGAATTACAATAATCAAGTCTGGACGTATTGAAGGCGTTGACTACTTTTTCTGCATCTTTTTGAGAGAGGACGTGTCTGATTTTTGAGATGTTAAGTAAGTCAAAGAATCCTGACCTTGAAATAAGTATTAAATGAGAATTAAAGGACAAATCGGGGTCAAAGATAACTCTCAAATTCCTGACAGTTTCACTGGAAGCAAGGGCAATGCCATCTAGAGTAGATATATCATTACATAATGCATCCCTGAGGTGGTTAGGATTCGAGTATTAGAATCTCTGTTTTATCTGAGTTTAATAGGAGAAAATTGATGGTCATCCAGGTTTATATATCCTTGAAACATGCTCGAAGTTTAGTTAATTGATTACACTGTTCTGGTTTTATTGACAAGTATAACTGTCTGGCGTTCGCATAGCAGTGAAAATGTACAGTGTGTCCTGATAATGGTTCTTAGTGGAAGCATATATAGGGTGAATAAAATTGGGCTGAGAACAGAACCCTGAGGAACCCTCTGATTAACCTTGGTGCGCACAGATGACTCAACATTAATGTGCACAAATTGGAATCAATCTGATGAATAGGATTTAGGGTGGTTCCCTTTAATGCGATTAACTGTTCTAGTCTCTGTAATAAAATGTAATGATCGATAGTGTTGAATGCTGCACTGAGATCTAACAGGACGAAGACAGACACAAACCCGTGATGTATGAGAAGGTCATTAGTGACTTTTGCCAAGGCTGTCTCCGTGCTGTGATGAGCTCTAAACCCCGACTGAAAGTCTTCATAGAGACTACTTTCCTGGAGAAAGTCACACAGCTGATTGGTTACAACTATCTCAAGGATATAAGTCAGGAAGGGAAGGATGGATATCGGTCTGTAGTTGGCTCAAACCTCAAGATCCATAGGGTTTTTTTTTAGAATGAGTTTAAATACTACTAGCTTTAAGTACAGAGTACATATCCTGATGATAGCAAGATTCTGTGTTTAGACAACTCTTTTCCCCTATTCCTCTTTTTTTTCTTTTCAGGATGTACACCACTGCCAAGGCTGATAGGCCACTTTATTCCCATATTGAATATACATATTGAGATCAGATACACCCAGAACATTATCCACATTGGCACCTGTTCATAGATATTAGCTCTCCTCACCTTTTCATAAAGATCTCAAAATTGTAAAAAAAATAAAAACTATGTTAACCCTTGTGTTGTCCCTGCTTCCCCCGGCTGTTGGCCCCCTCACATAGCCCACCCCATATTAGGACGCACACGTAGGACAATAGACAAGTGAGCAGCCCTTGCAGATGTATTTGTTACACCCGCGACTCACGGTGTGAGTTTTACAGTCCTTTTTCCTGGGGCATATCTGACACCTCTTCCTCTTACTCGCCCCGAGCGGGGCTGCTGCTAGGGCTATGGAGGAGGCCGGACAATCGGGTCGAGCGTCGTAGTCAACAGCTCTCTGTGCGGCAGCAGCAGCTTTAATAGCCTTCACCACCGCGGCAGACGCGTCCGTGCGGGGGAAGCGCTCCCTTCGTGCGATGAACGGAGTGACCAGAGCCTTTCTCAGCTGCTCCAGGAACACCCTCCGCTTGTTCCGCTTGCCCAGCATCCAGTCTGGGTGGATCTCTCTCCATATCACAAAGGCGTTGTAGGAAGAGACATCTAGAATGTTGTGAAATATGACCAGGGGCCAGCGCGCGGTCATCCTCCTGCAGCTGTACGTTCCGATCACCTTGTCTAGGTTGTCCACGCCACCTTTGTTGCGGTTGTAGTCCAGGACGATGACCAGTTTCCCGTCCTCGCGGTCGCTGATGTCGGCCTCAGGGTGCCGTGTGCTCAGGAGCACCACATTCCTGTTTTTCTTTGGGATGTAGGACACCAGAGTGGCGGTGGGCGTGAATGCGAACTTGGATGAGAACACCTCTCTTCCCTTGACCGCGAGCAGCCCGGTCGGGAGCTCGGGCTTGTTCTTCCGAACCGTGCCGACCATGGTGAGCTTCCTCTCCAGGAGCTGCCGCGCGAGTTTGTAGGAGGTGAAGTAATTGTCGCACGTGACGTTACGACCATGCAGTCCCTCCATTACATCGAGCACTACCTGCAACCCCTGGTTCCGTTCTGGGTGTCCGCCGCTCGGATTTCCGGTGTACACTTGCATCTTCCAAGCGTAGCTTGATTTCGCATCGCAGGCCACCCACGACTTGATCCTGTATTTTGCCGGCTTGCTGGGCATGTACTGACGGAACGGACACCGGCCTAGGGAGAAAAACAGGAGGAGAAGAGATGAGATGAGATGAGGACAAGGACTAGCAGCCGCTATCTACATAACATAACATAACATAACAATAATATAAAAATAAAAAAAGACTAACCTCTGAACGGAACCAGTTGCTCGTCCACGGTCACTTCGGGCCCCGGGTTGTAGAGGTGTGGAAGCCGCGACACCCACGCGTCCCAGATCTCTCGCACGGCCAACAATTTGTCCGTGGCTCGTCTCGTGCATATCGTCTCGCGGCCGTCGAAGCGCAGCAGTCTGGAGTACGTGTGGAAGAGTTTTAGGGGCATCGTGGCACGAAATATCGCCCGGCCGCTCTCGGCGTCCCACAGGCTGGCGGCGGCCTCGCCCCGGAACCTGTACCCTAAGATCAGCAGCCCTACGTAGGCGCGCAGGTCGGTCTCGTCCATCCCTTTCCATTCGTCGCCGTATTTTCAACGACCCTCCCGATTCGTCATCTCCAGGATGATGTTCTCTACCATCGGCGTGATGAACAGGCGGAACGTCGAGGCTAGGTCACCGGTGCGGGACGTCGCGTGGATCGTGAGGCCCTGGGGGACCCCGCTTTGAGCCGCAGCAGAGGAGGAGGAGGAGGAGAGCAGTGGCCTCCTCTCGGCCGTACGCCCTCGAGGACCATGTTATTTCCCCGTTTCTTGACGGGAAGGTCTCTCTTTCCACGAGTCCGGTGGTGGTGGTGGTGGTGTCGCCGTGGTCGTGTCCTTCTTCTTCTTCTTCCAAGGATGAAGAATCTGCAGAAGCATCACCCACTGGGTCATTGTCTTCGTCACCGTCGTCGTCTTCGTAGTCACCGTCCCCGTCTTCGTCGCCGTTGTCTCCGTCCTCTCTGTCTGCTTTCTGTCTGCTTCTCGGTCTGCTTCTCGGTCTGCTTCTCGGTCTGCTTCTCCATCTCCTTGTCCGTCTGCTTCTCGGTCTGGCTCTTTCGCGTCCTCTTCGGGTTCAGAGGATGGTTGCTGGGAGAATAGCTGTTGGAGAACCTGTTCTCTGGTGAAACGCTCCTGACGCGACATCGTGCCATGGTCCGTGAGAGAGGGGCACACAGAGACTTATATGTGGGTCTAATGTACCCCCCTTGATTTCAATTGGAATCAGGTGTGGGTCTAAATGACCCCTCCCATGACAATCGAGAATGACAAACCATTGGTCTCAATTATCCCAGGAGAATTGGATAATGACAATCCTTGGGTCACCCTAACCCTAACCCTGACCGGCCAGGGCTTGCGTATGATCACACGCACGCACTCACACACTCTCACACACACTCTCTCACACACACACACACACTCTGGGTCAATCCGACCCAGGAACAACACGAGGGATAAAGAAAGGGAAAGAAAAATCCTGTATCTGCCTCCGTGTTTAAATCTAAAAGTTTATGGGTTCTTCCTTGGCACTTACCCCACCTTTCCACCGAGTTTCAATAACATTGGATCATTAGATTTGATGTAATCCTAACAGACAGACAAACAGCTCCTTGACAGAGGTAATGATGACCCTCTGCACAGATGTTTGATGAAAGAAGCATTTCAGTATTAAACCAAATGGGAGGGAACAGATAACAGGTCTAGGTCACAAGAAGTCATGCCAGGATGCTCATTATCCTCATGAGAGTGTGGACTCTATCAAAGCTCATCTCATCCCAACACCAGGTACAGGATGGTGACTCCATGCACAAATCATGAAACATCAAATCTATGGCCTTCAGACCTCTCAGGTCAACCATGATAACTTAGGTCAGGCATGATATTTATCATACAAAAATGCAATAAAGGATGTAATAGTCACAAATTCTCAATTCAGTTTCCCACTGACGGTTCGCTTTTTATTGTCTATGTAAACTTCTGTTAACTTCAAGTTGTAATAATATGATTTTCAGAGTAAACGATTGAACTAAGGTCAAGAACAATATTCACCTGAGCCTGGCTTGTAGTTGGGTGAAGTGTCTCGTTTGTTGTTAATGAAGTAAACCTGCTACTTTCCTATTGTTTAGTTTGAACTACTTTCATTCTCAGTTCCAGTTACTGCAGCTTGAGAGGCAGGCCCTCATTTGCTCTGTCCCACATTCACCTTCAGCAGATTCAATCACAGTATACCGAGTCTCCAGATTTAAATAACAACCTTCAGTCCAAAGCTTCTGTTGCCTTCACAGAGGATGTGGCTACATCTCAGATCTCATCAGCTCAGGTATAATTCATCTATCTCTAGTTAGTGAGTTTATACATGAGTTTTTTTTATATATATACAAGACTTTCATATTCTGAGCCTGCCCTTCAGCAACTTCCTCCCTCTTCCCTACAGCTGTATACCTGTGCTGCTGGGGGATGGAACAGACAATGTGGCCATCTGTGAGTCAATAATTTATATCTCTCACATTCAGAATGTACATTCGGTATATAAGATATTGCATTGAGGACATACTGCAACAGCTGCTTTTCTACAATTTACATCTTAATGATCGCAGAGCTTTAAAGTCATTTCCTACTTTAAGTGCTTTTTTTTATTATCCATATCTCCGCCTCTGTGATGGCTTTAGATTTAGTGAGGGAAATTATTTCCAGGGATAATGGTTCTTACCTGGATTCACCTCCTATTTTACTTCATCAGCGTCATATTTTTGTTATAATATGTCATTAAAGCTTTGACTTGAACAACTTCACTTTATGATGACATTTGAACTCATTATAATGTCAAGTATTCCTGGAACAATGTGATTCATGGTTAACACTGACTCCTGTTTGTATCGTGACAATGTGTCTTTCATCTGTCACAGAAATGGCAGGATGCTGATTCCATCAATAACTGACGTGCGCTGGAGTACAGACAAATACATCTCCTCTTCTCATCACTCACTGACTCGGTCCTGCTTGTCTGAATCAGAGAGAACACCTTTGTAATTTGTAACGTCAGTGTGAGCCTTTAACTGCCAGAGAGTCAGACAGATTCAACTTATCCCCACATCAATCTAAAGATCCCAGCAGCAGCTCCCTGGCTGATAGAGGCTGAGACTGTTAGACATCGCAGGGCACCTTTTATATTTTCTTGTCATGTTTTGTCCTGTGGTCACCTTCTTGAAAATCAGAGGATCGGCAGGTTTTGACGGATGTGTTGGGGCTGTTGTTGCATCAAGTACACGCTTTTGACTAGCTGAGCTAAAGTCCAGTTAAAGCTGCAGTTTCAGGGATTTACCGTGCAGCCACTTGCTTTTTTGTAGTGAAAGTCAAGTTCTAAACTGCAGCGAACTTGGATGATTTTGCAATGTTTCAACCTGATGCAAGTGATTCAAAGTATCGTCACCTGACAATTATAGAATCTGTATAATGGTGTGTTCATTTTTCGCTTGATGAAATTACATACAAAGTCAATGCAAGTACGAAAAGAATCGAGCATGTGCCATTGCATGTCGTAGCTGTCTGTTGTTCACACTGGCTGTGGATCAGTCGTGGTTCTGCAGTGGAGCTGCTCCTGCAAGCACTGTTTTTGAATGTGTGTGTGTGAGAGAAAGAGAGAGAGGAAGAGAGCAAGAAAGGGGGCGACAGAGAGATAGAAGGAGCGAGCGAGACAGAGAAAGCCTACTGCTCATCATCTCAAGTTCTTTACGCCAACTTCTATACAACTACAGCCTTTGTAAGGTTTCTGGTATAACAACTGTATTTCCTTGCATAAAAGTAGAGAGACTATGGAGACTATGTGACTGTGAAAGATCCTTTTCACTTTCTATTCTACTGTTAATCACGCGCATAATGAGTAAATAAATAAACGCTCATAAAAGCCAGTCAGAGCTGAGAATGAAACTCACCAGACTCAGGTCGTAGCATAGACACCAGCTAGTGTGTGAGGACACTAACAGTCAGCCTGACGTAGAAGAAGATTTAAAAGTATTTGTGAAACTGATATTTTTGAGTCTAGATACCTAGTGCTTTATACAACACGGCCTACATTGGCTAAGAGAAAAAGTCTGTTGTGTGGAATATTTGGTTGATCTATTGGCAAAAATTCTATTTAACCCTTGTGTTGTTCCTGGGTCTAATTGACCCAGAGTGTGTGTGTGCGTGCGTGTGATCATACGCAAGCCCTGGCCGGTCAGGGTGACCCAAGGATTGTCATTATCCAATTCTCCTGGGGTAATTGAGACCAATGGATTGTCATGGGAGGGGTCATTTAGACCCCCAGCACCTGTGGTGCTCTGCGTGGGGTAATTTAGACCCACACCTGATTCCAATTGATAATCGGGGGGGGGGTACATTAGACCCATATATAAGGCTCAGTGTGCCACTCTCTCACGGACCATGGCAAGATGTCGCGTCAGGAGCGTTTCACCAGAGAACAGGTTCTCCAACAGCTATTCTCCCAGCAACCATCCTCTGAACCCGAAGAGGACGCGAAAGAGCCAGACCGAGAAGCGGACGGACAACGAGATGGAGAAGCAGACCGAGAAGCAGACAGAAAAGCAGACAGAGAGGACGGAGACGGAGACACGGCGATAGCGAAGAGACGAAAACGACGACGTGAATAGAAGACGACGACGGTGACGAAGATTACGACCCAGTGGGTGATGCTTCTGCAGATTCCTCATCCTTGGAAGAAGAAGGAGAAGGAGGACAAGACAGCGGCGACACCACCACCACCACCGGACTCGTGGAAAGAGAGACCTTCCCCTCAAGAAACGGGGAAATAACATGGTCCTCGAGGGCGTACAGCCGAGAAGAGGGCCACTGCTCCTCCTCCTCCTCCTCCTCCTCCTCGGCTCAAAGCGGGGTCATCCGGGGCCCCACGATCCACGCGACGTCCCGCACCGGTGACCTTGCCTCGACGTTCCACCTGTTCATCACACGGACGGTAGAGAACATCATTCTGGAGATGACGAATCGGGAGGGTCGTAGAAAATACGGTGACGAATGGAAAGGGATGGACGAGACCGACCTGCGCGCCTACGTAGGGCTGCTGATCTTAGCGGGTGTGTACAGGTCCCGGGGCGAGGCCGCCGCCAGCCTGTGGGATGCAGAGAGCGGCCGGGAAATATTTCGTGCCACGATGCCCCTGAAACTCTTCCACACGTACTCCAGACTGCTGCGCTTCGACGACCGCGAGACAAGACGCACAAGACGAGCCACGGACAAATTGGCGGCCGTGCGAGAGGTCTGGGACGCGTGGGTGTCGCGGCTACCGCACCTCTACAACCCGGGGCCCGAAGTGACCGTGGACGAGCAACTGGTTCCGTTCAGAGGTTAGTCTTTTTTTTAATTTATTTTTATTATGTTATTATGTTTATGTTATATTATGTTATGTTATATTATGTTATGTTATGTTATGTAGATAGCGGCTGCTAGTCCTCGTCCTCATCTCATCTCCTCTCATCTCTTCTCCTCCTGTTTTTCTCTCTAGGCCGGTGTCCATTCCGTCAGTACATGCCCAGCAAGCCGGCGAAATACGGGATCAAGTCGTGGGTGGCCTGCGATGCGAAATCAAGCTACGCTTGGAAGATGCAAGTGTACACCGGAAAGCTGAGCGGCGGACGCCCAGAACGGAACCAGGGGTTGCGGGTAGTGCTCGATGTAACGGAGGGACTGCACGGTCGTAACGTCACGTGCGACAATTACTTCACCTCCTACCAACTCGCGCGGCAGCTCCTGGAGAGGAAGCTCACCGTGGTCGGCACTGTTCGGAAGAACAAGCCGGAGATCCCGACCGGGCTGCTCGCGGTCAAGGGAAGAGAGGTGTTCTCATCCAAGTTCGCATTCACGCCCACCGCCACTCTGGTGTCCTACATCCCAAAGAAAAACAGGAATGTGGTGCTCCTGAGCACACGGCACCCTGAGGCCGACATCAGCGACCGCGAGGATGGGAAACCGATCATCGTCCTGGACTACAACTGCAACAAAGGTGGCGTGGACAACCTAGACAAGGTGATCGGAACGTACAGCTGCAGGAGGATGACCGCGCGCTGGCCCCTGGTCATATTTCACAACATTCTAGATGTCTCTTCCTACAACGCCTTTGTGATATGGAGAGAGATCCACCCAGACTGGATGCTGGGCAAGAGGAACAAGCGGAGGGTGTTCCTGGAGCAGCTGGGAAAGGCTCTGGTCACTCCGTTCATCGCACGGAGGGAGCGCTTCCCCCGCACGGACGCGTCTGCCGCGGTTGTGAAGGCTATTAAAGCTGCTGCGGCCGCACAGAGAGCTGTTGACTACGACGCTCGACCCGATTGTCCGGCCTCCTCCATACCCCTAGCAGGAGCCCCGCTCGGGGCGAGTAAGAGGAAGAGGTGTCAGATATGCCCCAGGAAGAAGGACTGTAAAACTCACACCATGTGCCGTGGGTGTAACAAATACATCTGCAAGGGCTGCTCACATGTCTATTGCGCTACGTGTGCGCCATAATATGGGGGGGCTATGTGAGGGAGCCAACAGCCGGGAGAAGCAGGGACAACACAAGGGTTATTATTAATCACAAACTTTTTATTAGTAGCTAATAACCTGAAACTAAGAATCAAAGACTTTTTATGTCTTATAATGAGCCTTTTAAATCAACAAAAAAAATTATCTTGACAGACATTATATTTTGTTGTCGCTAACGCTCATTTATACAGGAAGTTTAATCCAATTGAACATACTTTATGTTTCACATACATTAAACTGCTTAATATAAACTAACCAATACTATGAAATAATCCTCAGATGCCATTACATTGGAGTTGTGTGTTTCCAAGGAGCTCTACTGAATTATTTTCCAGGTCAGTGCTCACTTGAAATGTTAATCATTGTGTCACAGTTGTGCATAAGCTCAGTGACTGCACACCCCAGACCAGACAGTCCGAGTGTTTACATCAGTTTACATCAGATGTGGTCTGTTCCTCATCCCTTCTGTCCTCTCTGTCACTGTGGAACACTGAGTGGCCACAGACACAATGTGGAACAATCCAGAAATTTGCAGATTCTTTCGTTCTACATTTCCTAAATGATGACTCACATAATTCACCGCACAGCTGTGGCTAAAGCTGAGGTCATATTTTTAATCGATTTTCCATCTGTCTCAAAAGCGTTGTCTATCTTGCTAATAAAAACCAACGGGTCAATTGTATCATAAAATTGATAATAATAACCCAACTACTGTGCACTTTTAGAAATCTATGTTGTTATTGCAGCTTTTTTTCTTGCACCATGTCTTGTGGGTCTGTAAAGAAGAATTAAATTAAGGGGAATTATGGGTATTTATGAAGATTTTGCTGCGTTTTCTCTCTATAAAATCTACTGGTCTAAAAAAGAATATATCGATGTGTTACATGAAATGGACACCAGACTGCAGGATATTGACCATTTCTTTCAATGAAAATTGCCCTCCGTGCACACAAACCCATAGACTTTACACTGGTATTAAGTCTAACACACGTCTGTGACTTTAACACACAGGGTAAATCTGTGACAGATGTGAAGCTTAGTGTTGAGCTCACCTAGCACAGACTCAAGCCAGCCTGTAAAAACTAAAAACACCCTCAGGTTTTGTATTTTCAATTTTTTTCTGTGGGCCAGGCCTGCATTATACTGTATGTTTTTCTGCATGGGATTGTTGATGCTACTTTATAGAAAATACTCCAGGTTCTGTCTCTGATTTTGTGCCTTGGCTGTTTGACCAACCTAACTACGTTCTTTCAATTATGGTGGTCCATTGGGAAAATGCTTTCTGTCATTGGCAGCATTGTGGTTGGCTGCATTGCTGAACAGTGGTGTCATATCCATCCAAAATCTTTAACGATGACCTGTCAAGAATTGAAAGAATTTACCGTCTTTGAGTAAAATTCAAGGGAAAGCTCATTTGACTTTTGTTTGGGAGAGTTTACTGTTTGTTGTGGGAATGGCACCAAAACACACTCCAAATCTAGAGACGTCACAAACATCAAAACACAGAGTGAAAACTCAAAAGTTCAGGGTGACATACAAATGTGGAAACACATGTTCTGTAAAGCGCTTTGAGTGGTCATCAGGACAAGAGAAGCGCATTATGAATACAGACTATTTACCATGTACATGAAAATGAATTGCTACATCATAAAGATTTCAAATTTGAGATTAGTTAATCCAAATGTCTCTTTTGATATTCACTCAAACATTCAGAGATGCGAGGAGTCGCCTGCCCAGTTAGATCAGTGCTCCTCTCAGCAGCTGGCAGTCGATCATAGACAGTTTCATCTTCCATTTTGATTTATGTCATCGTTAAATCCTATTTGAAGATAAAAGTACATGTATATGGGACTTTTTCTGAAGCTAAAGATGAACACACTGCTAACATGGTAGCCAACTACCAGGCTACCAGCTAGTCTCTGTGATTTCTCCCAATACAACTGAGAAGTTGCTCAACAGACCAGTGATGTTACAGTAAAACCCAGTTAACATGCTCAAAAAATAATTTTATATTTAGACTAGATATACATAATATTGTAGATTGTTTTATTATTGTAGATATAATTAAACTCTTCAAAGGACAAAGGGCATCACGTTTGCCAGTCATGTATATTCAACTCCACTTACTCACAATTATATTTTTTTTACAAAGGATTAACATTCTTGATATCTAAATTCTTACAAGGAAACATTCCCATTTTAAATATCTGCAATCTAGCGGTTGTATAATTATCCAATAATGTGACACAGAATATCCTAAAATTTGTTGTGACTTGTAATAATTATGTTAAAAATATTATCTATAACTGAACAATGATTGGAATATTGGCTTCTCTCCACACCAAAGACTGTGGGTGTTGAAAGTGACCAATAAGAAGAGGAGACTTCAGCCTCTGTCCACCTCCAGTGTCCCAACAGTCAACTCGATGAGCAAGAAAGTGTTGAACAGTTGTGACGATCACAGCCGAGTGCTCGCAGGGCCAAATTTGTGCACACAAATCAGAAATGCTCTCTCACATGGATGGTTGTCTGCTTACAGATCCTGGATTGTGTTTTGTTCTTATGTGTGTGTGTGGGTTTTGAGACGCTCTAGCCCCTCAGCCACAGTCGCCCCATTGGTGAGGTTTTCAGAATAAAAGTTGGATTTTTGTAATGGACATTTTCTTTGCAATACGTCTGAATTGTGGACTGCAGTGAATGAGGCAAAAGTCTGCATACAGGAAAGCTGCTTTGTGATTCTGAGGAGGTTTGTGTCTGTGCGACTCCATCAACCACCCTGTCAGCACATAAGCCCGTGTCTTTCACACTCTCCTTGACCAGTATTGTGCCAAAATGTGGAAGTTTGATGAAGGTCTGATGTCTAGACTTTGTCCTGTATGTAAAAGACAGTCTATTTATGACTGGGCTGAATTGGCTTTTAGGCTTCTTCTTATGTGCAGTTGAGGCACCATGCGAGCATGAGAAAGACAGAAGACTGGGTGCTCTTTTCTATTTTAAATATTTATTACATTTTATTATGATAATTTTTACCATATGTATTATGATCATTTTATATAATGAATTAAAGATATTCTCCTTACTATTTAACAGATTATACCTCAAACAGTCAAGCACCCCCTAAATTAATGCTGAGGAGATGTAAGCTACAGATTAATGTTGCATCGCTAAAGTGTTAAGTAGAGCATCAATACGTTTTTCAAATGTTTAAAAACAAATCTGATTAGTTGCACACACATAATTGCATTTTAGAAATATAGGCAGGGAAAACAGTTAGTAGCCAGCTTTCAATCTGGTAGGTTTTCAATATGGCCCACTAGCTTTTATATTTTTTATATTGATAAAAGGGAGCTACAGCAATCTTTTATGGCCGTAAGTGGAGATATTTTATTAGTATGCCCAATATTTGCATTGTGGATTTAATCTTTTCATGTTAGTTTTTTGCCGCTGAAAATGTTTGATTTAAGCAGACAAGATTTAGCTCTTTAGCAGCTTTGTCAGAGCTTGTGTTGAAGTGACAGACAGTATCAGAATAAATATAAAAGAATCAAGTGGGATGTTACTGAGCTACAGAAACTAATTTAGTGACATTTTTTAATTATCCAAAAAGTCATCTAATGTATAAATTGTTGAATGTATGAATTAATAAATGTATGAATTGCACCGTTGTTTGACCTCCATATAGCCCCTACTGTAATTGTCCCCCGGCCCCAAATTTTGACTTGAATAATGCTGCCGCCTACAGATTGGAAAAGTGTTGTATCTTTTGCTGTTTGTGTCAAATTGACCTGCTGAGATGATTTGGAGGCGTTATATCTCACAAAACTTTCAACAAGCATTATTTGGACAAACTGACCACATAATTGAAATCTAAACAGATCTAAACATCTAATCTAAACTGCCTGAGAGCACTTGCGTAGCAGTTCTTTTTGTACGTGTCCTCTTTTTGTATATCTTGTCATAGTGTTACACCCTGAAAAGGGGAGATATCAATAAAGACGCTCAGACACGATGCTCTTACTCTGGCAGCTCCATTGAGAAAAGGGCATTGTGGCCTAGAGCTCCCCGTTCCGGCCTCGGCAGGCATGACTAATCAATCACAAGCATCATCTTTCCAGAAGGCTCAACAAGTAGATTGTAGATTAACTTCTCTGTCAGGAGGGTATCCTTATACTTTAAGGATTTTTCCCCTTGTTAGCTCTTTTTGAAAACGTTTTAACCTCTTTCACAGGACTTTGATATTTTAAAGGACTTTTTACACTTAGTGTTAAGACCGTTTTATACATGAATTCCCTTCTTCTGTATGACCCTATGTCTCTTTTTATTTGCTGTTAAACTTATATCAATGATCAGCTTCCTTATAAAATCCATCTATCACACTAGCATTTAGTGTCTGTGCTCTTATATGTGCTTTGTCATGAGGGGCACTGTACAGATCACCACCCGAAACATTAAGCCTTTGGAACAATAAATATAGATTGAAGCTGAAATCAACCATCAAACTGACTTTCTACTGCTGCTGCTGTTTGTGTGTGCAGCGCGCGATAGCTGCATCCCTGATCTGTTGCTCCAGCTGCAGAAGAGCTGCTACATGGGTTTCTGGTAGTGGTGCACCGATGTATCGGCCGTATATCGGTAGCGGCGATATTCGCCTCGTTTACTGTTATCGGCGTATCGGTAATAAACTTGACTTTCACCGATAACATTTGCCGATATTCATTGGTATGTTTTCTGCAGCCTGCCAATCTGGCATCCAGATTATGGTACACTGACGCGGGTTTACACCGGGCGCTGAAGCGCCGCGTCGCGTCGCGCAGCGCAGCGCCAAGGAAAGCCAGGCGCCCCCCCACCCCCTGTTAAACCTTTGTGCGGTTCACATGGGCTGCGATGCGCTGCGCCGCGCTAGCGCCCTTCACCGATGGTAAAGCGAGCGTATCGCGCCAGGAAACAGACTGAAAAATGATTTTAAACGATATAAATGTAGCCGAGCGTTTTGTTGTCATGTCCGGCCTCAGCCAAAGAAAGGACACGAGAGAGGGTCATGAACTCGGGACATCACCCGTTTATTCCCCGTCACATTTCACAACTTCCTCTTCACAGAAGCCTTTTCCGCTAAAACCCCCTTTCAAAATAAGAGTCCCAATATACAGTCTATGCAAACAACCCGCTTACAACAGGAACTACACATCAACCCTCAACAATAAAGTCACTAAATAAAATAGCTTACATAAATGACATATTTTATATGATATAAACAACAAGCGGAGAATCGCGGGCTGACCGGCGCGGAGAAATATTTTGATTGGGCTGTTATTTAATTTAACAAATATAATATTTGTATTGGTCTACTCTATGTTACTGTAAGTACAGAAAGTAACATTTTTGTCATTGAGTAGGTAGTTGTATGGCAGGCAGTTTTCATCGAAAAATATTTGTATTTTATTTGTTGTAATCAGAGCCTCCTATTGTGTTGTGTTGCACAGCAGGCTAGTAGTAGCACTGCATCTTGACTTGGATGTATATGGCATTCCCTAAGGGTTTATGCTAGTGTTCTGTAAGGCTGCATTGCAAGCATCTGTTTACAGTTGAGATGATGTCTTGAGTAGGCCTGGTGATACTGTTAATGTTTGGCTGAATAGGTGTCTATGTCCATCCATGGCATCTAAAGTTACACTTGTCACTTTTTCTGTTTTTCAAGTAATAAACAAATATCGGTATCGGCTATCGGCTAGATTGTTGTTTTAAATATCGGTATCGGTATCGGCCAAGAATTTCCATATCGGTGCATCCCTAGTTTATAAGATTAAAGGAATACTTTGACATTTTGAGAAAAATGCTTCATTCAACTTCTTTGCACAATGAGAAAATTGATAGGACTCTCCGCCAGCAGCCAGTCGGCTCAGGTTACCATATATTAGAGAGTTTAAGAAGGAATGGACAGCACATTTGTCTTACCTTTGGACAGTAAGGCTAGCTGTTTATGCCTGATCCCCGTCTTTATGCTAAGCTATGCTAACAAGCAAGCAGGTTTTTTGTTTGACAAAAGGGCAACAACATCGGCAATAGTGAATTCTTAAAGACAATTGTGTCGCAATTGGTGCCATTTTGTGCCGGTGTAAGATAGGGCCTTGTCTCTTTAAGCCAAGAAATGTTTTTTACATCTGCTTTACAGGAATCTGATTGTGTGCTCGGGTGGATATAAGAGAAAAACAGATCTGAGACTGAAAGCGCTTCGAGCCTGAGAAAGGGTTCGGCTGATGCAACGGTCGAGCACAGGTGAGACGGGATCGCTGACCTCTGCCCAGACGCGGGCCTGTATGAGCTTTCATCTCGGACACATAAGAAGAGGTAGAGGATGATGGCCCAGGTGTGCGTCACCCTGATAAGCTTCCCCAGATTCAGCCGCCTGCTGCCTTCTCCTTCCTCCTCACCTCCATTTGATCCAATCTTTATCCTTGTCCTTTGTCCTCCTCCTCTCACTCCTTCCAGTCCCCTTCTGAAGCCCAGAAAGCCCAGATAGGATGGAATGATAGGACTTGAATAAACCCCAGGAATTAAATTTTTTCACCATTTGGAAACATTTCTCCTCTCTCGCACTCTCCCCTTTCAGCTCGCTCACTATCTCCCCACTTTCTCTCTTTTGCCTTAAGCAATTCGATTGGGGCAGCTTAAAAAAAAAAAGGTTTCTATAATAGAATATTTAATCCATCAAGCAAAACACAGGGAAATTAGAAGCCTGGTCTCACAAATGGAACGGACTTGACTCTCTGATTTCTCTTTCTTTCTTGCTTGTGCTCCTGACTGGATATGCCACTCCTGTCTATACTGACTGCAACGCACAAGAAAATCTTCCCCGTAACCTGCGATAAACTAGGATCAGAACCTGGTGCTGGACTAAATGTTTTTTCTTTTCCAGCAGTGATTTCAAATTTGAAGCAGGACTTTACCCATGTGCCTCCTGAGGGACATGATGTGGGCGAGACCTGATAAATGAGGAGCGTCATCAGCTGCATCCCATGTGGCAGTTACATAAGGACTTTAGGCCAATTCACTCTAGTTTATCATTGTTGCTTTCTGGGGTAAACCACTGAAAACCTACAGGAAACAGTGTATGTATTTGTGTCCTATTGCATAATGACCAATTGCATATCAATTGTAATTAGTTTATCTATGGATAACAGAAATTTCAAAATTAAAATGATATTGTGTTTGTGTGGGGCACGATACAGGTCTTCCGCAATTTGAAATTGACAACAATGGGAGATACAATCATGTTATCTTGTAAAATGTCGGAAAACACTTTCAATAATACACATTAGTGATTTTTACGGGTGCATAGCGCAAGTGAATTGCAAGCAAATACAGGGCGCCTCTGGAAAACAGCTGAATTAAAAAAACTACAATTCTCTTGAGCCGTGCGGTGTAGCTCGATAAAAAAAAAATCACACCATATTTGTAGTTTTTGTTGGTTTGCAAAGCAGGGTTCAGAAATTGAACCTACTACATCATATATCAAATATCTAGTACTACTGTAATAGTACTCACAGTGATTTAAGCTGATTTATGTAAAGAGAAGGTAAAGATGTCTTAGAGTCTATGGGTTCACCCATTTAGTTTAGCATGCTACCATGTGTTCAATATTGGGTGTCTGCTGATAACAAGTGCGACTCAATACTCTGATGGATTAGATTGATTTCACAGCATCTTGATCCAAACACTGAAGGGTTAAATGACTGATGCGTTATGGATGAAAGTCAAACATTAATGCGGCTCTGGAAATTTACGCAATGACCACTCTTCAGCTTCGACAGTGGCGTTACTTAGAGGGTCTTCCCTCACATATGATGATTGGCTGAGTACAGACACCGGCGGCGGAGAGCACTTTAACTTAACACATATGCGGTGAAATGCTCAAAGCGTAGCTGTCATTAAGAAGAGAAGGCTGAAAGCAAAGAAAGCGTCACATTTTGATTCAAACACTGATTGACTTTGGTTCAGACAATGATTGACTTTGTACAACTGCAGCTTCCTTGCACTGCACGTAACGTTTAGTTCTTCCATCACCGTGTCGGCAGACATGCTGCTCACAATTGTTGACCTCAGTCGGATTTTATGGCTGTAAATAGGTTAAGTGCTGCCACAGTGGGGGTGACATAAGTGCCCCCCACCCCCACTTGGGAAAAGAGGCCGTTTGGCTTTATACACCGGACACACTGGCACCAAAGGGACTTCATGAGAGCTCTGACATTTGTCCCCTTCCTCTCATAATTATGCTGTTAAGGAATCTTCAGCTCGGCTGGAACTTTTTTTTTTTTTTTTTCATTTGAACCCAAATGATCCTCCGTCAATAGGGTTCGTGCTGTATAATGTGTCTGACCTCACGGGGCCATCACCTTTTCAAACAAAGACAGGAGCGACCCCTGGAAGATCATGGACAGGTTTCTGCAGAAAATGCATCTCATGCTGCCGGTAGCATCATATTAACCCAGCAGACATGAGAATATTGTAGATCTTATCGAGAAAGAAAGGCCTGTTTACAAGAACGCTCATTCTTTTTGGACCAGAGAGCTAAGGCCTGTTTCGTTTCCCTAATCACATAATAATAATAATAATAATAATAATAATAATAATAATAATAATAATAATAATAATAATATAATAATAAATAAATAAATAATAATAATAATTAATTTAGTCATGTTTCTACATTTAGAAATTCTTTGGATTAATGTTTTTTACGCACACGGCACACCAGCGGATATTCCATCAATTACTTTAAACCTCCGATGTGCCATTGTGATCCCATGGCAGCCCCATTAAGCCACAGGCTTTTATGCCCAGCACAAATTCACAGTTTCCATAGTGAGATCAGTGGGAACAAAGCGTCCTGCACCATTAAAGCTGTAGGCAACATTTTTATATGCAAGTCCAAATATATTTTCCTCTGTGGAATAGATATGAAGATATATTTTTTCAGAATTTCATTAACTATAAGTTTAACTGGAAATAAAAGAAAGATCTGTATGTGAGGGGCGCTTGTCTCTTTCGTATCCGTGACGTATTTTAACATACAGCTACACCAGATATTTGAGGTAACGTCCAAAAACGTTATAGTTAATGAGGTCAGAAACAAATCTGGACCACATGGAGACAAGAAGTTAAACAAACACAATACTTCCAAGCTGTTGAAAACGTGGTCTCCAACCCACGTGTAAAAACAACCCGCCTGCATGTTTAACAACACAAACTGTCACTACAATCGTATCTGTTGAAATGTCGCTGCATCAGTGTCTCCAAATAAACTTACTCTGAATTTAAAAAAGAAAGACAAATTCCCGTCTGCCCGGGGAAACGAGGATTCACTCATATTACCACATCAACTTGATGGAGCCTCGCGCAGGAAACAGCACATACATCACACGACACCGCAAAACACACATAGAGCCGAGCGCTCGTTAACCTTTGTGCGGGCGCTGGTGCACATGTGTTTGTCGGCTGTCCGGCGGTGACAGATGAAGCTGAGGATAATAGAGCGCGCCTGTCTCCTCCTAAATTGCTCACTCAGCCACACACACACAAAAAGAGATACACACCAGCGGGGGGGGGGGGGGGGGGAAGAACACACAAATTACATAAGTCGAATGTTGTTGGAGACACACGGTCACAGCTGGACAACGGATCATGGGTAGGAAACGCTTCACGAATGTATCTGGCAGTGACGTTTACCTGAAAACAGCTTGTGTGTGTGCGTCCCTTCACTTCTACTTATCTGCTGCAAGACTGACAATGTTGAATTCATTCAGGAGCGTTTTTTGCACAACATCACAAAGTGCTCGACGGGGAAGGCAAGGACGCCGTGAACTTAATTAACAAGCAAGGAGAAGTGGAAAAACAACAACACACAAAAATCAAAAAGCCTGAAGTCAACTTGTGCCTGTGTTACATGGGCGGCTGCGTGTGTTTGCAGCGGAGCAGCGTTTGTGTCTCTCTTTTTCCCTCAGACTAATGTACATAAACAACACAAGACAAATCACTGGCGAGGCTGCAAGGAAATGGAAGCAGGGGTTCTCGCCGCTAATGTTGCCTGGCAACCACACCAAGGTGATTTAGTAATTGAATACATTCACTGAATGTTTGTTCTTTAGAGTTGCGTCGAGGCCGGTGAGCATCTGACAAGATGCATCAGGCTCGGCTGATTTTCGAGGTTTGTTCAGGGAGCGGCGTGAGGGATTGGAGCTTGTGAACGGCTGACAGGGACTTCAAATCCTCGGGGAGACACGATTTGAGCGAATCCAGGCTAAGGAAGTGAATGAGTAATGCATCCCTCTCTTTTATCAACCTCTGTGTCGGTGCCCTTTATCATCGCAATTAACCCCCGGCACCTCCACTGGAGCCAGCAGCATGAAACCACACCTATACTGGGCAGGTGTGTCACTATGAATACATTTTAAATAGCTGGTGCTGTGTCTATTCCAGATTTAGGGTAGTTCAGTAATGATTGAAAGCCTTTTCGAGTATATTTAAGGTCTGAAAGAGCGAACCTGAAACCTACAGCGGGAGATAGCAGGATCATTAATGCACAGCAGAACATTCATCTTGTATTCTGTCTTAAAATCTTGAAACCATCGTCTGTCTTGAGGTCTGCTGGCCTGATTTTAGGAGCTGTAGCCCAAACTTCCCCTCCGCTCGAGCAGCCAAGACACACATGGGGGAAGAGATGTTGTCTGCAGATCTTTTAAAGCTTAGAAACCGGAATAAACGTAGACAATTATTAAATGTAATGCATCTGCCAATGATGACGTGAGGGTTTTCCAGCAAATCGCACCGTCCTTCAATCGCAGTTTGGGATTCAGTACTGCTCCTTTCAGACGTGCACTGAACTCTGGATGTTTTAAAGAATACAAATATCTCAGGCAGCAAAAAGACGTCATGCATGTAGAAGAAGCCAACAAAGATGTCACCTTGCGATGTTTTCTGCAATCTAGTCTTTTTCCAGAGTTTTTTCCCATTCCTCCTTTGAATTAGTCTATTTCTTCTTTTGCAGAAACAACATAAAGGTTATTGCCAAGGAACAATGCATTTTCACAATTCACAGCTGTGTCATATTGTGACATAAATGCGACGGCAATTTCCCCGTCAGGATAAGTGCTTGAGTTATGCATTTCAGAGACACTTCAGAGACACGTCTGTGCTGGATTCTGTCAGATTAAATGTAAAAGGCTGCAGCGGCACAAGGTCAAACACACCGAGACAAATATCAAGGGCGCGACTTGCTTTGCTTCATCAAATCCACATTAGAAATGATCACCTTTATGCACAACCAGGATTAAATCAGTTGCCCTTTGCAGTGCAGGGCAAAGGAGGTTATACAAAAAAATAGTGCAGTCACAATATTAATCAGACCTGCACTTTGTCCTCGCTCTTTCCATTTTCAGCTACAATAAAAAGTCCTAACGTTGTGATATTTTGGCCAGCTTTACAGATTAGGCTGCAGAATTTGCCATTTAATAATTTATGAAACTATGAATCATCCCCTA